>CATIWQ010164928.1:0-35392 GCA_949673415.1 Euphorbia schlechtendalii | reverse complement strand
TGTCTATCATCCAAACCCTCCAATCAAAATTACCTATTTTCGTTTACCTCGTAACTCTAGTTGGTCTTTAGAATCGAATCTTCCCTGTGAGATCGATATCTTTTAAAACTGCATCGAAATTGTATACTTGCAGTGGTCACCATTTTTCTATTTTGATAAGTGGTATTGAAAAAACCTGTTCGTATTTTGAACTTTTATCTTATCGGTAGAGAAGTGGGGAACAAGGTTTTTATCATCATTACAGAATATAAGCCCTCAGAATTAGTAGAGTCAAAATCTTGCGATCAAGAAGCTGTTAACACAGCCTGTTATATCTTGAATCGGGTTTTAATTCACCCAATTCTTGAGAAAACACTCTATGAGCTTTGGTAAAGGAATAAGGCTAAATTGGTCATCTCAAATCATTAGGCTATAGGTGCTTTATTCTTAACAACAAGGAGAAGCTAGGTAAGTTCGATCCAAAGCTTGATGAAGTATCTTTCTAGGATACTCAAATAATAGAAGCGTATATAGAATATATATCAAGAAAACCAGCCTATTAGAGGAGTCTATGAATGTAGATTTTGATGAAACTAACCATGCAGAAAGATGACCATCTAATGAAGATGAAGGAGTAGCTCAGCAAGAAAATCCACTCAGCATGCCACTCTTTGTACTTCACAACCCATCACAAGAACTTGAAGCTAAGGAAGTCAAAGAAGATGAAGATCTCTCTATCAACTTCAATGAAGGAGAAGATCAAGCTCAGCCTCAACAACCAAATGCAGAATATCTAATCGTAGATCTGAGTCTGCCAAGAGAGATTAGGACTCCTCGCAATCACCAATTCAAAAGTATTGTTGATGATGTTCATCATAATCCAGTGATGACGTGAGGTCAGCTTAGCAGAATGATAAGCCATCCATCCTTCATCTAATTGATTGAATATAAGAAGTTCAAAGATGTAGATGGAGATGATTATTGGATGATCATGATGCAAGAGGAGCTAGATCAGTTCAAGCGTAATGATGTTTGGGATCTAGTTACGAAGCCCAAAGGAAAATCAATCATTAGCACCAAATGGGTTTTCAAGAATAAGATTGATGAAGATGGCGTTATTGTCAGGATCAAGGTTAGGCTTGTTACTCAAGGCTTCAATCAGCAAGAAGGCATCGATTATGAGACTTATGCTCCTGTAGCTCGGCTTGAAGCAATTAGAATCTTATGTGCTTTCACATCCCATATAAACTATAAATTATTTCAAATGGATGTTAAAAGTGCATTCCCGAATGGATTCATTCAAGAGGAAGTTATGTGCTCCAGCCTCCAAGCTTTGAAGATTCGAAGAATCCTGAGCATATATTTAAACTGAAGAAAGCTCTCTACGGATTAAAGCAACCTCCAAGAGCTTAGTATGAGAGACTGACTAATTTCCTAATTAGCCAAGGTTATGAAAGAGGGAAAGTAGATACAGCTTTGTTTATCCAGCGAAGAAAAGAAGATGTGTTGCTTGTCCAAATCTATGTTGATGACATCATTTTTGGAGTAACTGATGAGAAGTTATGCAAGGAGTTCAGCAAGCAAATGAAGAGCGAATTTGAAATGTCAATGATGGGAGGGCTCAACTTTTTCCTTTGATTTCAAATCAAGCAGAGTGAAGATGTAATCTTCATCAACTAAGCAAAGTATGCCAAAGAAGTTTGATATGGAGCATTTGAAGCCAATGTCCACTCCCATGGCCACTGTTACTATCTTAAGTAAGGATGAAGCTGGTAAGCTGGTAGACAGTAAGTTCTATAGAGGTACTATTGGTTATCTTCTTTATTTAACTTCTAGTAGGCTAAACATTCAATATGTTGTGTGCTATTGTGCACGTTATCAAGCTGACCCCAGAGAATCTCACTTAGCAACTATTAAGGTAATTCTCCAGTATTTGCATGGCTCTCTTGATGCAGGTCTATGGTATCCTAATAGCTCATATTTCACTCTTAGAGGATTCATAGATGTTGACTATGGCAGAGATAAGCTCAATAGGAAAAGCACCACAGGAGGATACCATTTCCTTGGAGAATGCCTTGTCTCATGGGACAGCAAGAAGCAAACTTCTATTGCGTTGAGTATAGTTAAAGCTGAGTACATGGTGGCAGGAAGAATTGTAGCACAACTGCTATGGATTAAGCAACTTTTAGAGGATTATGGTATAAAGTTAAAATGCCTTGAAGTTATGTGTGATAACAAAAGCACAATTGACCTATCCAAGAATCCAGTTCAGCATGGCATGATGAAGCATGTCAATATAAGACATCACTTCACAAGGGATCATGTGCTAAGGGGAGATGTCAAGTTAGAGCATGTTGCTTTTGAAGAACAGCGAGCTGACATATTCACCAAACCATTGGCCAAGGAGCAATTCACCGTTCTAAGGTAGCTTATTGGAATGGCGAACCCCATTTGAAGAAATATCAAGAAATTTGGCTAAGTGTTGGAAATCAAGTCTTAACTCAATCGAACGAGGTAACAAGTATTTAACACCGTCTATATTTTAAAGTAACACTGTGAGATTCAGTTTCATGGTTAAAATCTCAAAAGACACTTTATTCAAAAGGCATTTTTGAATTAGAACTGTTTACTGCTAAACTCACCATTTTAATATGTCGGTTTAATCTTTGTTAATCTCAACATTGATTTTAATCTTTTTTGTGCAAGCTCCAATTATCTTTGCAAGTTGAAGAGGTCTATAAAAGCTGAAGCGTGATGGAGAGAGAAGGTTACTTGCAATTCTGAAATTCCAATCGTTTCATCTGCAAAAGAACCCTAATTTCTCTCTTCTCTCAAATACCTTTTCATCTGTAATGGCGATCACCAAGAGAACCTTTATCCTTCAAGGCTCTTCCAAGAGGAGTTTGTATGTTCACATCGACGGAATCATGGAGAAGATTATTTTCCCCACTGGAACAGTTTTCACCAAGGTTGAATGGCCAGTAAACCAAGACTTTAGCCTAGTATACGAAGTGGAGTATGATGGCTTATTAAAGAAGAAGATCCTTCATAAAGTCATCAAATAGTAGAATCTAAGCCAATTTCTGCAGTTGGAAGGACCAGCCATGATTGGCTTAATCAGAAGCTTCTACGAGAATTTATACACCATTTAGGGTACAATGATGTGTTTATGTTGGAGATTGATGGTAAATCCCACCTAATCTGTGCAAGGCTACTTGGAAGTCTTCTCAACATGCCATGCAAGGGTACTATACTTAGGAAGACTGGGGATGAGGAAGCTGTTACAGTTCCATAGGATTGGGAACTCATTGCTAATTATGGATCTGGAAAAATCTCAACATCAGGGGTGAGTTGGGGAGCAAGCCATGAGCTGCTTGTGAAGCTACTGCTGCTTAAGACTGGCTCTTTCTCTAGTTGCACTTACTTTGAAAGTTGTGTGGTCTACCATATGGTAGAAGATATGCAACTGAATTGGCTAGTGATGATCCTTCATCATCTGACCAAAATTACTACCATCTCCCATTACTGTTATTTGATCACTGCCTTGATGAAGGCTGTGCAGATGGATATTTCATCCTTTGTTGATGGATCGGGAGAGACGGTGATCCCATTGAAGAAGATGCTAACAATGATTCACTTCAACAAGCTCTTCCATTACCAGGTTCACACTAGGTATACCAAGGCCCTAGATGTGAAGAGGAAGGCTAAGGTTGTATCGTATGTGTTTCTTGAGAATGTCTTAAAGGAAGATGAAGATGGTTTTATGGTGGATTTTGAGGAAAAAAGTGAGGACACCAATGATAATGTTCATCTATCTACCAAGATGGAGCAAATATCAACTGCTTCTACTCCAAGCTCTCCAAAACAAGAGCTACTTCTTCCGGGGCAAGGAAAAGCCCAACAAAATCAAGGGTAGGAAATACGCGTGCCCAACCTCTAGCCAGGGAAAGAAAGCCAATGAAGTTGAAAACTCACACTCAGAGGGAAGTTGAGGCGGAGCAAAAGGCTAAAGAAGAAGAGGATGCAAGAGAGGTATAAGAAACTTTACGCTAGAAGAAGTGCAAGCTTGAAGTCGTTGAATAGGATGAGGAACAGGGGAACTCTAAGAAAGGCAAAGAGAACCCTGAAACCATCAATCCTGGTACAATCGCTCACGTTGAAGATGTAATTTCTAAGGCTAAAGGCACCCAACGCAAGCGATATTCTATCAAACGCCCTATGAAGAAAAACATTCAGTGGTTAGTAGTGATGAGGATGCTGGTGAAGACATGAAAATAATCAATTAGGAAGAATATGCTCTTCCTAATTCCAGCATCCCAAAGAATTCCCACTCATCTTGAGTTTCTTCTTACTCAAGCTGAGTTACTTGAGGTTGACCCATCCTTGGGTCAATAAGCTAACCCATCCTTGGGTCAATCAACTAACCCATAGGTACCTTTAAATCCTTCCCATATTTCTTTTGTAAATCCTAAACCCTCTTCTCAAGTAAATCCTAAAATTCCTACTCATGTATATTCTCAAATACCAACTTCTGCTATAAATTCTCCTCCTCAAACTATATATTCCCCAGTTTATACTCCTTCCTCTCCAAACCAAGCTCAAGATTCTTCTTCACCTCCTCCTACTTCTCAAACTGCCTTAATTCCTTCACCTATAAAACCTAAACCAACCCCTTCTTTATAAAATGTGAAAAACACCTTTGAACCAACCCTTTCTTCAAATCCATCCTCTACTCCACTAATCCCTCTGATTAGAGAAGTTCCTAAAGTTGAGAACTCCACTTAGCAAGGAAAAGCAAGTGAGGAAAGTACTAAGGCAAATTTTATAACCAATGAAGTATCTCCCTCTAGCAGTAAGTCAGTCCAAGAGGACATGGTTGACTCAAACATCTTGGCTCAGATTCGGGAGTTGGCAAGGAAAAAATTCCCAACTCTCAAAGCTGATGCTAAGTTGGATGAAGCAATAAGCTAAGTGTTATTAACTCAATGATTGATGGACTTGTCCACAAAACCTAAGGCGAAGATACTAGAGTTCGATGCACATTCAAGTGTCCCTTCCAAATCAGTTCACTTCAAAGAGTTTGAAAAAATTCAGGGAAGCTTGTTTGCAATTCGCAACCATTTAGCAAGAAAGAGCACAAAAAGCCTAGTGGAAAAGATGGCGCTAATCCTCAATGAACTTTCTGAATCTGCAACTCAGCTCAATGTAGTTATCAATTATATTCCCACATCAACTGTTATCACTAACAAGGTAACTGGAAAGATAAAGAGTAGCATTGATGCTACAATAGAGTAGTTTAAATGCCACATTGGTAACTCAAGCTACACAGTTTCACAAGTTTGGTGAGGAGCAAGCCAAAATAAAGCACATCACAGACACCAAGATCAATAATGTCTATAAGGAAGTAGAAGTCACCAAAGATCTTAGGCACAATATGTGCAAATTGATGGAGACCATTTCCAGGCTTATGCTGAATTATGACAAGAGGATTGATCGGGTAATTAAGACCATTGATAAAGTGGCTAAGAATGCTGACAAGCCTGTGGTGAACATGGATGCCCTTTATGATAAATTTGAATCTATCTACAAAGAAGTCAATGAAAATATAAACTATTCAATCATAAAAGGCGCAAAAGGCTCTTACCGAGGGTATAGGCAAACCCTTCCCTAAACCGACTGAGTCTCTAGACCTGGACAATGGTCTCTCAATTCACAAAATCATAAATGTTATTAAGGTTAGTCTTGAGGATATGTAGAAGCATGTGGATCAATTGGTGACCACTGAGATTCATGATGCAAGGGATATCGACTTCAGTGCTATATTTATATCTTAAATATGCCCAAGGATCTTTAATATGGAATCAAAACTGAAGATCACGCTGTCTGTGTCACAATTCAGAGCTCTATTGCATTACTTTTAACAATTCCCATGCCAAGGGTTCAATTAGATTGTTCATTTATCCAGGTGCCATCATTTCCTTCTCACTAAGCTTAATGATTAAGTCTTCTTTTCTACAAAGGGAAAGGAGATGCTAGAGTAAGAGATTTCTCCGTTGATAATTGGAAAGAAGGAGGACTTTCAGTCTACCCTTGATTCCTTCAATCTCTACCTTCAACAAATTATCAAGGAACAGATAACAAAGGGGGAGAAGGTAGTTGAAGATGCTCAAATAACTACTAGTTAGTAAAAGTCATCTTTGCCAAAGCGATCTCATCATCAGTCTCAATCTCAACATCAATAGCATCAACAAAAAAAAATCAATCACACTATCAAAGCAACCATCCCAAATGTTCTAGACAACCTTCTACTCAGTCGCCCAAATAGCTAGAATAGGCAAACTTGTAATAGTACTCAATATGTAATCACTTAGCTCAGATGCATTTTGTGTATTAACTAAGCTTTTGTTGTTAATGAAATTACAAGTTTTTATCTATCAAAGTTAATAGCTTCTTAACTTCATATCTAGTGTTTATGCTTGTTATTTTTGCATATAAAATGTTGCAGGAATAAATGCAAAGACCAATCACAAAGACAAGCTAAAGTAAGATAAAGTCCCAAAACCGAAAAAATTTTCCTCTAAGTGTGGGGGAATTAAGCTGAATGAAGAAAATCCACTCAATATGGGGGAGTCCACACTGACTAAGGAGTTCACTCATCATGGGGGAGTCTTACATCATCTATCAGGTATTTCTATATCTACAAACTATTTATTTATTTAATTTCTACTACCTAGTTTGTTATCTGTTCCAAAATGGGGGAGATTGTTGAACCCAAGTTAATAGTACTTCACAGTACTTAAACATTTTGGAATTAACAAACTATATAGGATAGTGAAATTAATTAAGTACTTAGTAGACTCTTAATTAAACACGTTATACTTGAGTTTGTTTAAGGTAAAACAACTCAATTTACTGAGTTTTAATTAAGTTATGGTTTAGTGTAAGAAAAGCTGGCTAGAGCTGAGTATTACACTATTTGTACGATATAGACTTAGTGTAGCTGAGTAAGCTTTTATTTATAAAAGCTGAGTTGCTTGACACTTAGAGAAATATATGACACAAATGCTTTTAACGTTGTTTGTGAGGAAAAGAATATTCCTTTGATGCTTTTCAGGAAAAAAGGCGCTGAAATTAAAGAAGATATTTAAGTGATCCTAACAACAAAAAGGTGTCAATACGGAATGTTGGAGAATCCTCACTAAAGTCCAAGAAAAAAGTAATCCTCTGACATGCGCCATTTCTCAATGTCTCCGTGCAACTCTGCAATGTCAGCAAATGAGTAAATTATAAGCTTCCACATTGCATCTAGAGCACCTCTACCAAAATAGATTTGCTTGAAGGAAACAAGTTTTTGACGCATTCAGATTAACAGCTTAATCTCGTGCTTCAATGTTTGAAATCTTTATCGCTAAAAGTCCTGGAATTTATCTTAAATAGATGAATTCGAAAGGTGTAAAGAGAAGAGATATTGAAGATAAGCCAGGATGAGAAGTTTGCAATAAATACTTCCAAGAACTTCAAGTACAAATAGAAGATTGAAGTAGATGTTAAAACTTGGTGAATCATCTCAAATTTCTTAAGAGCTGAAATACTAACAAAATACTCCCAGCATTCAGAAATTCCAAATCAAGTAATCAAAGCAAACACAAATCTTCCAATCAGTTTGTAATAGAGAGAATCACTCTTTAAATTTAACATTGTAAAGGATTCAGTGTTTTTTATAAGTTGAAATCCTCTATTCACAAATTCTATTTGAAAATATGGGTGCTAGTATAAGAAGGGTACCTAAACTGTGTCTAAGTGTTAGTTAGAAAGAAAAGTACTTTCTGTAATAGTGTCTACCCACTGTAAAGACTTCTCTACCTAAGGAAGGAGAAAAAAACTAGTGGATTAAAGCTTGGAAAGGAATCCGGGGACTAAAGGTAGGATGGATGTCGAACAAGGATAAAATCTCAAGCGTTGAAGTTCTATCATTTATCGCTTGTCTTTATACCATCTTGCTCATCCATCATTCTCTTTGTTTTACAAGTCATGCTTCAAAAATTAATCCGAGCTGAGTAAAGTACTCTGCAGCGATTGAAGATAAACTACATCAGTGAAGCTGAGTAGTTTTTATTTTTTAGACCAAACTTAGCACGCATCTAAAAACTGAACTTCGTAAAGAATTTTCATAAACGCTAAAAGTAATTAAGTAATTGCATTCACCCCCCTCTTTTGTGTTTGTTAAGCTATTTCGGACCAACAATAGGATGCAATGATTCGAAAACCACAATTTCCATTTTCGAACACATCAATTACCCCTTCAATGTATGGCAAAAAAATTGTCAAAATTTTATGTTTGTAATGATACTCCTCATTTGGGACTCCATGATCATCTGGAAAACCAGAAGAAAAATAGTTAATATTATGTTCATAGAAAGAACAACACTGATAAAATATTTGGTACAAATTATCTACTAATGATAATGTTCATACTTAGATTTGATGCATTGTTGATAGATGAAAATGACTTCCGACTAGTGAAACCACTTCATTTACTTGAACTATTACCACGTCAACAACCCTTTACCATATACTCTCAAGCACTTTTATCCCATCAAATTGATCTATTCCCTCTCGATCTTTCCCTTATGTTTTCATTGACCTCTGACTCAACATAATTATAATTTGGGTGAAGTTGATCATCCATCATAAATGCCATGGCTTGCACATAAATTGGATTTTTTCTCCTACTTTGTAGGCCACGGAGTAAAAAAATGACGATTCTCGGATGGATGACCTGAATAATCATTTGTTGTGTTCTTCTCATAGCCTATAATGTCAAACATTTTCCAGAAAGAATGGATTTAATCAACACTTATTGGTTGTCCTACATTCATTATGTCAGCTATGACACATGCATATAGTAGGCCATGACTAGTTTATATGCGCAACCACAGTTATCATATATGTAGGCTCCGAAAAATAGCATTCGTGAATAATCATCCCATAGAAGTGTTTGAGCATTATGATAAACACGATAAGGTATATATTAAAAAGAAGAACATGCCCTTGTTGGGTATCGTTTAGTTCTAGATTCTTCATTCTCACCCCTTATAATATACATATATAGAAATGATTACATATATAGAAATGATTACGAAGAATAATAACAATAATAGCAAAATGGTATAATAAGAAAATTTCTTACATGATGTTGTTTTCTTGTGATTCAATCTGTTTATGCACCTTCACCCATATGGTATCTAAGACTCTAGTAGAGGTATTCAACCACTTATTAAGCGAGGCATACTCACTCACAACTCTGCAATTTGAAGTATTTCTCATGTGTAGAACTTGATCAATCCATGCAACGATAAAATTTTCTTTGTAAATCAACCATGTGTTCTAAACATAAAGAAGAACCTTGGGCCAATTAGACCAAGAGTATTTCATTTGTGTTATAGCCACGTCGTAATCATATTCTATTATAGCATAGACTACCTGATGCCATTTCCCTGACATAAATGTATCGACGGAGTTTTTACTTTCCAACATTTCATTACTATGTTCTTAACATCATGTTGTATATGCCAAAGACAAAGTAAATGTGCCATGTTTGAAAACATAGCCTTCAACGGTTAGAAAAGGCCCAACTCACGATAGTCACAATCCCAGATTGTTGTAAAACATATCCAAAATGATATGTAGCTTATCAAGCATCCATTCATAGCTTGCTGTAGTCTCATCTTTGATTAGCACATACGTGATAAGAAAGTTTCTATTTGTTGAAGCCATCCTCACAAATTACACCAATGGCATCTTACATCGATTTGTCTTGTATGTTGAGTCAATGCCAACATAGTAAGAGAATTTCTGTAACAAATTCATCGAAGATGGATACGCCATGAAAATATGAGTTACGACGGCCGTTTCTGAATCCGCCTTAGTCCAACTTAAGTAATTGTCCGCCTCCGCGATGACTGAAACGAAAATCCCTCCCCCCTCGCCGCAAGTGTGTTTTTCAATTTTATAAGTAGGGACGTATTCGGTAAGTATTGAAAAAAATACAGAGGACATGAAGTAATACTGGGCATCCGCATAGTAAGACCCGAATATAATCATATCATTTAAGAATTATATATCAAAATTTGAGTAATTTTTGAAATTTTTTTATTTTGTTATTGATAACTTAGGAAATAAATCCTATCCAAGATAAGAATCCCGAAAATCTCTTCTCAAGATAGGGATCAAATTCTATTTGAGATATAACTTTATCTTATTGAGAAGATAACATCAAATAAGGTGATACAGTCCTTATGGGACTATAATTCCTATTCCTAACCAATTTAGGACTATTTGAAGCCTATAAAGGACTCTTGATCGAATTCCAATTATTGTTATTTTCCACCTTGATCTCTTACTGAGTTAAGTGTCAGAGTGTTTTTTGTTTGTTTTGCAAGTTCCTCTCCTTAGTCGATTTCAAGAAAAACGAGTCAACTACGAAAATTATATTCATAATCTTTCAGTTATGATTTTTTAAAAATTATCATCACATTAACATTAAAAAAATTCTAAAATATATTATTAAGGTGTATTGTATTTTATTTAACTAAGATGCAAAATTATAACTCAAAATGGACAAGAATACTTCTCTTCATGACGTAATTAACATGTGGAAATAATCTTTTTACACATTTTTCAAACCCCATGCACCCTTTTACAAAAAAAAAAAAAAAAATTTCCCAAGAACTTTTCGACAAAACGACCAAACCACAGAACATAGTTTTGAAGTTTACTCTAATTATCATCTTACATGGATCAAATATGTAAATGTAACGTAATTTGGGTTAGGGTAAAATATATCTTTATTGTATAGCAAAATTTCCATGGCAAGCTTTGATAATGTGGGTAGTAAATTTTAGCAATATGTACAAGGCCTTTGCAATGATTAGGAATGACACTATTTTTCCTATTTATCGTACATAATAAATACCAAAACAAAAAATAAATATTAGCGTTAGTGTAGTTGAATAGACTTTAACAAAAAATAAAAATTTGGTTGGTTACTAAACATATAAAATTTTCTAATATTTTATGTGTTAGTCATTGATATTCCTGGTATAGTAAATGCTATCACCCATCCAATCATACTCAATTCGATGGAATTGTTTGATCTTAAAGGGAATCTTCTATATTACGTGAGGAGTAATCTCTTAGTTTCATCCAGTTATAAATAACTTAATTATTTTTAGATTATTGTAGATAAAAACAACGCTCATAAGGAATTTTATTAAAACCAAAAAATATAGGTCGGTCTCCCATATCGATACGACTCGCAGATATTTTCGGAGTATACCCACACTCATGACATGTAAATATTTGGAATCCATATCAGTGACCCCTCCTCCCTCCACCACCCACTGCTTTTGGCTTGATAAAAACAAACTCATGAGTTATAAATTAAGGATTTGATGTTGCCTTTCCATTTAAATTAAATTAATTTCAAATTAAGTTATAGATAAATGTATGTGTTAGCAGTGCGTCTTTTATCAATCATGAACAATTATACAAATGGTTGTTTAATCAATTAATAAGTTAGTTAGGCAATTATTTACACGTAATTGGGATTTGATGATGGAAATATGGATATCATCCCATATGCCAGCCACAAGAGATTTATTATGCAGTTTATTAATTATTTTGGTAAGCTGGCTGTAGCGGTATCTTATTTAGGTAAGAATAAAGGCTTGTTAAATATATTAATTAAATGTTAATGGTGCAAATTATTGAAGAATAAGAACTAATAATTAGTCATGATAGTTCATGTATTACTTGTATCATTATTAATAATTGTTGATCTAGGGAGCTTAAGTGGGTCTACTTAATTATCCATTGTATGTAGTCTTTCAAAAAGTTGTATAAAGTAAAAATAACATCAATACACATTTTGATATATATGTTGATGGACTCAAAGTGTTACAAGTTTGAATTCCACCAATACACACATTTAGTTGAATAAAATAAAATTCATTACAGAATTTATTATTGTACTCGTTTAGGATCAGTACAATCTATTCTACATTTTTCCTTGCTGTGGATTTTCAATTTCCAAGAAATGTGTAACTATTGTGAGTGAACGACGGTTCGATGACCTTTGCGATCACTGCGAAGGGCCGGCCTCGTGAGATGGGGCGTGGGGGTTGATAATTAATTAAGGCAGTAATTGAACATGCAAACTTGCAAGGCAGAATTTTAAAATTTAAAATTAACCCTAAAGGATGATTGATATAATCTAAGTTGAAACGTTCCATAGATGCTCATAGGTTTATAAGAGCATTACCAGTTGATGCGTGCCTTCCCTTTGATGCGGCGCTCCCTTAGAGTAATTGGAAAGCACTCCGTTAGCACTAACCTCCAAAATAGGACAGCCTCTATGATTGATCCACACGGATCCCGACTGACCAAATCCTTCCGTAGAGGAAGAACTTGTTGGTAGACAGTGTTAGACTTGATATATGCCTTAGAGGCAATTAGGGCGATATGTCTTAATTAGTTATAATGTATAAATGGTTTCAGATTATTATTAATAATAATTAAGGCATCTTTGTTGCTTATCAATATTTTTAATTTATTTATATATCTCGTTGGTATCATATATGTATAGTATTATATATATACGCATTGATAAGACAAAGTCCATGATTACTTCATAGCGTAAAAGTGCGAGGACATAGTAGGAGATATGTGGTGTGAGAACTGCACATACGTGTTACTATGAATAGTCTAAATATCCCTAGTCATAGTTTCATTGAGACTAAACATCAATGGAACGGACAGACTAGCATGTGTAGGCTTACTCCTTGGATTAGATCCAAGCAGCTGATCTCACAAGCTGAATGTGGTACCTTGAGTTAACACATGAATGTATTCGGGTAATACATTGGAGACCGCTATAAGATAGACACTCGAAAATAACTATATCCATGTGTTGGTGTCATGTCTTATTGCAGTAGCAGTACAGGTATACTCAGACCTGATATACTAGTTACCTTATATAGGAGTTGCTATACTTTGGGTCATACTCATTCATACACCGGGGATTAGGACGATACGGGTGATTACAAGTATAGTGATGATCATATGTTGGTAAGCCGAGTAGTCAAGATGGGATCCATCGCTCCTGATATAGTAATATAATGGAAGATGTACTTTAGGGCCCCTTATTGAAGTGACACACTCATAAACCTTTAATCAGAGTATAAGATTGATAGAACGGGTTTCTCGTCAATCTTGCTACATAATGGCGAGTGGTGTTCTTCGTGAACAAGTCTAATTCCAGGATAGCTACGGCTATTACATGAGCTGACACTTGATGTGAGCCCAATAAACTGGATGGTACTTAACCTGATGGAATGAGTGTGTTGTATTGGTTACTACTGCAGAACCGGATCAGTCACAGGCACGTGACTTTCCAAGTATCGAGGGATCATACACCTTTGCTAAAAAGCCCATTTAGTGCTATCAAGTTCCATATTAGTCTGGAACACTGAGCCTAAAGGTTCCCCGGATGGGAAGCCAAGTTTAAATTAACCTCTAGTGGCTCTATACTTCAAGATCCTATGAGGTCAAGCACTTTAGGTCTTTACCGGACTAAGTAAAGAACCTATAGACTGGGTTTATGCTGAGAATATTTGTTTGTCAAATTCGTTAGAAGAATTATTAATCTGTTGGACCAAATTAATAATTAAAGGGAATAAAGAGAAAAATAGGTAAAAATGCACGGAGCGGAGCAAGGGAATTTTTCCCATTATGAGTGGGCCCTAAATGAACACGGGATGTTCGGAGTGGGGTCTGTGCAGCTATCCCGCAAGCTAAAAAGATCGCGGTCCGGTAGCGCTGGATATAAGCCCGCTCGCGCTAGCGAGCTGCAAGCCCGCAAGCATGGGCTTGCGGGAAGGCCCGCAAACCCATGATTGTGGCACAAGGCAAGCCCGCTAGGGCTTACCTTGTGATGGGGAATCACGGGTTAGCCTGCGGGTCCAATGACCCACGCGGCTAACCCACTTGTGGGATGGGAACATTCCCATCCCATACTGAGTTTTAGGGGGAGTCAAACACTCCCCCTTTTCCTTATATATAGGCCTCCTATTCTCTTTATTTTGCATACTTCAGCTCAGCTTTTCTCTCTAAGTTCGACATCTCTTTCTTCGTGCGTTGTGCGAGATCCTTCACGAGTTTCTCCAAACAACGAAGAATTCTTTAGAAGGCTCTTTCTACTTAAAGCGAGCATTCTCCGTTTATATTTTTGGGTTGATCTTCGAGCGGTCTAGCAGCCGCTGTCTACTAACGGGTTCTACCTCAACTAGGTTTTGGTTGATGAAGATCCGTGTGGATCAATCATAGAGGCTATCCTAGTTTGGAGGCTCGTGCTAATGAAGTTTTACCGAATTGCTCTAAGGGAATGCCGCATCTAAAAGAGAAAGAGAAGCACATATCAACTGGTAATATTCTAAACTTAGATGCTATGTTCCTTTTATAAGTTTTATGAACCTATCATCATTTATTTAATGTTTTAACTTAGATTATACCAATCATGGCATGCTTAGGAGATCCTTTAGGTTAATTTTTAGTTTTGAAATTCTACCTTTTAATGTTGCATGTTCAATTACTGTCTTGATAAACCAGCAGTGGTATCAAAGCCTTCCTGATGCTATGCATGATTGATTATAATATGTTAAAATGATTTTTTCTACGAATTGATTAAAGTATGCTATGCATGACTTAGGTTTCAATTCTTATTATAGAAAATGATGTGATAACTAGATTAAGGTTTTGCTCAAACTTAGTCTAGGTGGTTATCATAAAAATTAACAATGTTTTACCACACCTGTAAATGCTTTAATTGAGGGTCATCCCGTACTTCACTCAATTAAAGAACGAAATCTTTAAATCATAGTTGTCCATGGTACAATGAATCGAATTGCCTGTGGTTATTTTAGCAAGGATTGAACTTAGCTGCTCATTTACTTTAAGGGGGCCTCTCCTACATGGAAATCTCCATCGATATTAGATTCAAACGTACCTAAGGGACTTTTACGACTTAGTCGATTTCTAGTATGGGAATTGGATTCCGCATATGGTTTTACAAACGTGGTTTAAGTTGTTAAATTAAATTTTATGGACATAGGTGTAATAACTTAAACACGGACCTTATTTTTTTTGCATGCTATGTGGAGTCTTGGCATGATAGAATGATTATAACACTGTGAGCGGACGATGTTCCACCGGCGCGGATGCCGTGAGGTGCCAGCCCCGTGATATGTGGCGTGGGGTTTTTGAAAATGAGATAAATGTTTTTTCTTAGCTCCGAGAGAGTGCATTGGAAAAGATGTTTCGCTTGAAAGACTCGAGATTAGGATACCTAGCCTATGGTACTCAGAGTCGCCACCCGGATCAGCTCTTCCGAGAAATTTCGGTACAGCCTAGATCCGTTAAGCCTAAGCGATACCATAGTTCAGAGATTCCGGTTATTTCATCATCATTTGAGTTAAATTACACTATGAGAGAGACCACATTTATAATATTCGAACTAAACTAGATATTTTCAGTTTATGTATATCGCACATGCATAAAACGGTAAATAAATTGCGGGAAGTAAACAAGTAGGAAAGTAAATGCGCCTAGTCCACGGGGAATTAATTACATCATTGGTTTGGGGGTTTTACAAAATTTGCCTAAATACAAGAGATCTAGGGGAATAAATACATCAATAACCTATTATACAACCAATCTAACAAATACATGATTTTTTTAAAAAAAATAAATACGATATTTGAAGGAAAATAAAATCTTAGGCATACATCTAGTTTAACCCTGCCTGCATCCACAAAAGTTAGAATGGAATATTATCACAATACAAATATGTGCCAGTGCACCAAGTATGTTCGATTTGAATTTTAAAACGACCTGTGCGGTTAAATTAAATAAAAAATGCCGACGAAGGCTTGTGGATTTTATTGTAAAAATGATTCATTTTTATACAAGTATGTTGCTCATTTTATTAATGAAAGTGTGATTTTCAAGCTTAATAGACTCGAGATCAGAACCTCTAGCCTATGGTACTCAAAGTTGCCACTCGGATCAGCTCTTCCGGGAAATTTCGGTACAGCCTAGATCCGTTAATCCTAAGTGATACCATAGTTCAGAGATTCGGGTTCGGGATGAGTTATCTATTTCGTCGTCATTTGAGTTAAATTAAACTGCGAGAGAAACCACGTTTATAATATTCGAACTAAACTATATGTTTTCAGTTTATGTTTATCGTGCATGCATAAAACGGTAAGTAAATAGTGGAAAGTAAACGCGTAGGAAATTAAATGCGCCTATTCTACGAGGTATTAATTACATCATTGGGCTGGGGGTTTTACAAATCGCCTAAAATAGATCTGAATCTAAGGGATATAATTGCCTAGAATACATCGATATCTAATAAATATTACATTTGATTTTAACATTAAAAGCAATACCCGAAGGAAAATAAATCCTAACATACATCTATCCTAGACTACCGGCATCCACAAAGGTTAGCACAAATACAGCACAACATAAATAATTGCAAGTATGCTCATTTTGATTTTTACGAGACACGTATGGTCTAATTTAAAACACCGGAGAGTTTGAGATTTCTTTTTCATAAAAAAAGTTCATTTTATACACATATGTTTATTTAACCAATTTTGGAGAACATGCCACATGCGAATATTTGTCAGGCCGGTTATCCGGGAACTTCGGTTCCCTTTGTCAGGGTTTCCTAACACACTTCATAATGATATTGACAAAAAATAAATCTAGGTTAAAGAAAACATAAATTGTGAAATTATATAAAAAAAATCCAAAAAAGTAACATTAAAGCCGATAAAATAACGTTCCGGTAAATCAAACTCGAGTTTATAAAATTTTCACATGTACACTTCATGTTGCTGAAAATTCAGATCTAGATCTGAACAGTCACCATTGACCCTCCTGAACATAAATCAAAATCTGGAAATTTTACAAACTTTCTGCTTGTATTCTGCCTGGAAAACGACATCGTTCAACGATATCTTGATAGCATTCACTGATCTCGCGATATCGTTGAACGATATTAAACATGCAGAATACATGCAGTTTCTTTCTGTTTTTGCCAACCTTTACATGTTCACGTATTTAACACATCAAACACATATAGATGATAAAAACACATGAAGCACGACTCTAGTAACTCAGAGGCTTACCCCATAGCTGTGAATCCACTTTGTTCGGTCCACGAAAATACCCGGAAAGTCCTCCTTGTTTCTTTGGTTTGGTTTTTCGATTTTTGATGAAAACGAAGATTAGAGGTCTACTCTTTGAGGGAAGGCAATGCTTCTTGAATTTGGTGTGTGAAATCAAGAAGAGAAGGGTTAGAGATCCTTCTTCGTTTGGGTTTAAGTCTTAGAAATGCTTTAAAACCTAGAACTCTGAACTTTTGATTTGTGTTTTGTGTTTTTGGGATTTTCTTTGGTTGTTTTTGCTGGTTCCTTATGTAAAGAGCTTCAGTTTTTCTCTCCGAAAAGAATCCCCTGGTGATTGAAACTCAGCTCCCTTTCTATATGGAGCTCCCTTCAATCCAAACCTTCAACTTGTCAAAGTGGCTCACCCACTTATTTTGTCTCTTCTCCATTATTTCTTCCACCCCCTAGTGGTCAACATGGGTTGGCAGCATGTTGACAGGGTGTTTTAGAGGAAAAAGTTCGAATTATGGGTGAGGGATGGGTATTTTTGGTTGAATAATGCAAGATATGTTTTTTTCTATTTGGAAAGTAGATATCGTTTAACGATATCGATGATGTCATTCAACGATATCATTGAATGATATCGCCAATATCATTAACGATATCGAACAAGGTAGCGGGCTTTTTAAAGGAAAAAAAGGCTCAAAGAAACAAGGTAGATGATTTCCGGACGATTTCGGGACCCTGCAAAATGCAAAAAACTAACAAGGGAAAAATTACAGCTTCATCATTGAACTCGTGAGTCGAAAATAAAAATCTCATGCTCATAATGTGCAGACTCTAAATCCGAGGGTCTCGGATCTGGAGAGGCAGTTGGCCCAGTCTTAGAGTTTCACATATCCGACTACGTCCGGTGGGAGTCTGGTTCACCTAGACTGCTTCGGTAAACCTGAACTTAGTAGGAGATCACTTTGACTTACTTGAGGTAAAAAGAATCAATGCAGGCATGGCTGTAGGAGAAGCTTCGCTTGAATGCTGATCTACGCTTAGGGAAGAAGCGGTACCTCCCTTCGCATTACGATCCTCGAGGCTTTATCAGAAAGGATCATCGCTGAGTGAGGATGCTTGGTTTGAGATTCTGGGCTCGCATCGAGCTTCTGAGATTTGCTGGCTCAGCCCTTGGTTGGATATTCCATTTGTGTATACTGACGTCCATAATTCTGGCGTTTTGCTAATGGGGTTGTTTGGTGTCATCTTCCATTCCCCTGCTCGCCTGTGTAGGTAATATGGGCATCAGATATGGGTCCCTCGATCTTTATGCTTGACCCGTTTCCATGACCTCCGTCCTAACACACCCAATCCTATACGGAGGCTTTGGGCACACGCCTGAGTTGTTATACTGGATTATGCCACTCTGGAGACCACTGATACTGACAAGTTCTATCACGGGTGGCTTGGTGAGATCAAGGCTCTCCCTGCTACTGATAAACACTTTTATAGTATCCTAGGAGTGGGAGAGGGATGAAGAAGGTTTGGATCCCCTTCCTCGCACTTCGAGGAAGCGTGAGCGGTGGAGTGATTGGCACCCCCTAGATTTGTTTGCATTGTTTTCGTGGCTTTGTTGCTTAGAGGAATATACCGGGAGTGGTCGAGGAAGGAAAACAGGCTGAGTCCTTATGATCATAGGTAAAGCCGATTTAATGAATTGTTGAGAATGATGCTATTTTAATAAAAGAAGAAAACTAATAGACTTTTGCTTAGGACATACCAGTATGGTATGACTCTATCAGATTTATCTATCTTTTCTTTCCTAATTACAAATTTTTGAGCTAATTGTATCGTAAAATATTTGTTGTTTACTTGTGACATTTCAGCCATTGGCATTCATGCATCTCCCTGAACATACACATAAACATTTTCAACAAGAAATGATATATTTATTGATGAGACAAATTGAAGTACAAATGTTTCCAGTGACCTGACTCCTGTCATTAGTTAGCCCTCTCAGGTTTTCTAACTAATGAATTTATTCATCACTCATTGTCCTAAGTTTTGCCTGAATCGCCCTTTCGGGTTTTCAATTCAGCGGACTATCTTATTTTGCCAAAAAGGCCCTAATTTTTGCTCAACCAACAGAGTGTTAGTTGACGGGCTTAATCACATATATCTTTTTTTTGTTTGTTTTGTACTGCTTTTTTGAATTTATTTCTTTTCCTAAACGTGCTATCTCTTAAGCCTGTCTTGATTAATGGGGTTGACAAATTTGTTACCGTCCATATCTATAATTTTGACCGCTCCTTTACTCGGCACTTTCTTAACTATGAACAGGCCTTCCCAGTTGGGTCTGAACTTTCCTCTGACATCCACATTTGTTTCAATACAAAATTTCCTACCTTCAGGAGTTGCCTCTGGTGCTTGACTTTGTTGTTGTATGCTCTGGCCATCGGTTGCTAATACATTTGCAGATGATCTAAGGCTTTGAGGCGACGCTCATCAATCATGTTAAGCTATTCAAATCTAGCTCTGGCCTATTCCGTTTCCCCTAACTTGGCTTCCACTGCTATCCTTAAAGATCCCACCTCTATTTCTACTAGCAAGACTACTTCCATTCAGTATACGAGTGAGAACGGAGTTTGATTTGTGGGGGTCCGAATGCTCGTTCTGTAACCCCAGAATATGAAAGGTAACTTATCCACCCAATCTAGATAAGTAGTCACCATTTTACATAGGATCTTCTTTATGGATTTGTTAGCTGCCTCAACTGCCCCATTGGCTTGTGGTCTATATGGTGAAGAGCGGTGATGCTCGATACTGTATTTCTCAATGAGCTTTGTTGTTGCCCCTTGGAATTGGACTCCATTATCTGAGACGATGTGATGAGGGATCCCATACCGAGTGAAGATGTGTTTTTCTATGAACTTGGCCATTTACTTGACGATGATGTTGGAGTAGGATTCGGCTTCCACCCACTTAGAAAAGTAGTCGACTGCCACTATGATGAATCTATGGCCATTACTGGAGGAAGGGCGAATCTCTCCAATTATATCGATCCCCCACACCGAGAATGGCCAAGGAGTAGATAAATTGTAGAGATCCGAGGGAGGCAGATAACTAAGGTCCCCATGGATTTGGCATTCATGGCATTTCTTAACATCTGCAATGCAGTCTACGATAATAGTGGTCCAGTAATACCCTTGACGTTGGATCTTTTTGGCCAGAGCAACCCCGTTCATGTGTGGTCCGCAATCCCCCGCATGTAGTCATCCGATGACGAGTAGAGCGTCTATCACATTCAAGCAGTGAAGTAATAAACCCTCCCGAGTGCGTCGAAATAAATCATTATTAAGAAGTCTGAATTGGACGGCCAGGCGACGAAGGGAAGTGCGCTCAGAATCTGTGGCGCCCTCAAGATAGGTCCCATCTTTCAAAAACATGACAATATCAAAATACCAGCAACCCGAGTCCGGGTCTTCATCAATAATCACCGCTCTGTAATAAAAGGGCTCCCTGGCCGATTGAAGAATTATTGGTTTAATGGGTTGAGTCTAGGGCCCTTCCCATATAGAGGCTAGAGTGGCTAAATAGTCTACCATTTGATTTTCTTCACGCAACACATGATGAAAGATACATTTTTCAAACTTAGCAGAGGCTTCCCAGAGTGCTTCCAAGTATGGGCGAAGTGAATCTTCCTTGATCTCCCACTCGCTGGTCACTTATCGAATTACCAAAGCTGAATCCCCGATAACCGAGACTTCCTTTGCTCTCACCTTCCTTAGTGCTTCCAAGCCAAATAGACATGCTTTGTATTTGACCCCGTTGTTCATGACTGGAAACTCAAAACATTTTGACAATGGGATTACTTCATTCTGTGGTGTGATCAAAACCACTCCCAGACTTCTGCCCCTTTACAGTTCATAGAGCAATCGAAATACATGGTCCACTCTCTTTTGACTTCTTCTACCAAAGATAATTGCTTGTCTGGGAACTCTAAGTTTTCCACATAATCGGAGTCTATTACCTATTAGCCAAGAATTCTGCCACTGCTCAGCCTTTGATGACCTTCCTGGTGATGTACTCAATGTCGAACTCGGAGAGGACTAACAACCATCGGGAAAGCTTGCCTACTAATGTGGGTGACGGGCACAAATACCTCATGGGGTTAACCTTAGCCACTGCCTAGATTCGATAGGATTGGAAGTAGTGACGTAGCTTCTTAGTCAACCATACCATTGCTGCGCAAATCTTCTCCACCACCATGTAACGGGTTTCATACTCTAGCGAATTCTTGCTCAAGTAATATATCACGTGCTCCTTCTTGCTATCATCCTCTTGTACTAGCATGGCTGTAACAGAGGACTCGTCAACAGCTAAGTAGAGAATAAGAGGGCGTCCTGGAGCGGGAGGCTTCAAGATAGGTGGTTTGATCAGGTATTGCTTAATTCTTTCAAATGTGATTTGACATTGGTCGTTTCGAACCACCAGTTGTTATTTCCGCAGTAATTTAAAGATTGGTTCACATATGGTGGTTAAACGAGCGATGAATCTGCTAACGTACTGTAGTTATCCCAAGAATGATCATACTTCCTTCTCTGTTGTCGGTACTGGCATTTCTCTAATGGCTCGGCTTTTATCGGGGTCCATTTCTATTACCCTTTGACTCACTATATGCCCCAGTAGCTTTCCTGAGGTAACCCCAAATACACACTTCTTCGGGTTCAGACGTAGTTTGTATTTCTTGATCCGAGTAAGAAATCGATCGAGAACTGTTGGATACTCTTAGCGAGTGTTGGATTTGACTAGCATATCATCCACATACACTTCTACCTCCTTATGGATTAAGTCATGTAGTAGGTCTGTTGCGGCTCTTTTTTAGATTACCCCTGCATTTTTCAATCTGAAAGGCATTACTCAGTAATAGTAAACCCCCCACTCGGTGATGAAGGCGGTTTTGATCTAGTCTTCGATTGCCATGAGGATTTGGTTGTACCCTGAGAAACCATCCATAAATGAGTACATGGCATCCCTAGCAATACTGTCGACCAAGACATCGATATGGGGTAGAGGGAAGTCATCTTTTAGTGAGGCTTTATTCAGATCTCGGAAGTCCACACATACCCGAACTTTCCCATCCTTCTTTGCAACTGGTATAATGTTGGCAAGCCATGTGGGATACTCTACCACTTCCAGAAACTTGGCATCTATTTGCTTGGCTACCTCGACTTTTACTTTCTCAGCCCATTCAGGAGGCAACCTCCGTAGCTTCTATTTGACAAGCTTGATGTGTGGGTCAGTCAGAATTCTATGTTCGCCGATCTCTCTGTCGACACCTGGCATGTCTTTATATAACCAAGCGAATGCTACCACGTGTTTTCTAAGTACATTTATTATCTCTTGCTCTTCCTCAAGAGTCATATCACTCGAAATCATCACCATTTTAGGTGATTCATCCGTACTTAAATTGATTTCATTCAATGAAGTATCAGTTATGCTGAAAACATTACGTGAGTGATCATGAAAATGAATGCTGCCATCTGGTGAGACATCACACAAGTACGTAAAGTTCTTATTCATTAAATGAAATGCCTCATAGGCAGAATTATTGACCTCGAAAATATTCGCAATATTAAAGATTACATCTGTATCATCACTCTCCTCCATAGGCGGAGGGTCTTTGTTTATCACAGTGGTGGGCTCTTTAACTGTGGGATCAACAAGTCTTGCCTCCTCCTCCATAGTGGCGGTGTTGGTGAGGACCTCTATGACTATGGCTAGTTGCTCCTTGGTACCCCCATCCTTTTTCTTCATCAAGGCTGCAAGGGCCTTGGTAATTGCCTCGATGGCATCCTGGACTTCATCCTTCATGGGTTCAGACTCAGGTTCATCTTCAATAAACATGTTGGATTTCCCTTTATCCTTGGCCACTGCAACGATCGCTTCTGGGGCAAGAACTTGCCCTCTCCCTTTCGCATCAACCTATTCAGAGCATCCTGAGCCATCCACAGACTCAATGATTGGAGCCAGCATACACTCCTTTGAGAAATCAAATACATCCCTAAAGATCTCAAATCCAGGCATAGACTCTCCATCTACCAGTACCGGTTCACTATCCCCCAGATATTATCTTTCCCCTTCAATGGTAGACACACTGACCATGTTGTAAAAGGATGGCTGCTTGTGTTTGTAGATTTTATGCTTGGGAGTATATCCCAATCCAGCTCTAGGGGTTAGCAAGAGAGGATCGATAGCTTCTGTTATCCCCTAATTATATTTACCGAGTCCCTTCCCAGGGATAAATCCCTGCTTCTTCATGATCTTCTTCAAGCCTACTAAGAAATATCGATATCCCATGGGGATCTTCTTCTTCTCATCTTGTTGGCCAACCATGGCCACCCTTGGGCATTGCTCTATGAAGGCTGCTGCTGCCATCATGGACTCCTTATCCTCTTTTATGGTAATCGGCTTCCCATGGTAAACTAGCTTTATCTTTTGGTGGAGGTCTTCCCAATAACAGGGAGTACGAGATTGGTATGTCCAGCACTGTGAACTTCCCCTCAGATTTTACCTCATTCACCGTCACAGTTGTAGTGAAGGATCCAATCATTCCTCGCTTGGAGTCATCATAAACCAGGATAACTGTATCTGACCTTTCCTGCATAGCTTCATTCAATCCCAGGTGAGGCAGCACCTTTAGCGGATACAAGTTCAGAGCCGAACCGTCGTACACCATGACACAGGGGATGGATCTGTCAAAGATATTGACCCTGATGAAGAGGGCCCTATTGTGATTTCGTTGTTCCGGTGGCAAGTCTGACCAGTCGAAGGTGATGGCAAGACTTTTCCTCAAGGGTATCCCATCCCCTATTGCTGAGCACATTTCAATCACCAAAGTAGTCGGTGTTGCTTCCATCTCCATCAATTTTTGTACCAACCCTCGGCGATGTGCCTTGGAGAAGCGCAAGAGTTACCATATGCTGTATTTGGCTTAAGGGCTCTTAAGCTGGTTGACCAAGGGGTCAACTTCTAGCTCATCTTCATTTACCACTGGGGGTAGAGGTGGCTAGGTGTTGTACCTCGTAGTCTCTTCGGTCGAGGAATTCCCAAGATGAATTGGGTTGTTCCTAAAGATTCTACCACTGCGGGTCACTCTCAGAACTCCGTCTTCTATTACCCTTGTCTCAATGGGTGTTTTCCATGGGTATGAGGCTGCTCATGCTTCCTTTTCAATTGGTAGGAGTCTAGGTTGATAGGGCCCTTACCGAACAAAATCTCCCCACCCTCCACAAGACGGTTACCATCTTTATTTCCCCACCTTCGGGATTTTAACACATAGCCATCTAGGTCGATGGGCTTAGCCTACTGCTTCTTAACTTCCAATTTTTCGACTTCTTTCTTCACTCTGTCTGTAACATACACAGACTTGAATAGATCATAATCTTCTATTGCTCTCTCAGCAAACATTGGGGCAGATCCTATAAAATTCTCCCTAGGGGTTGATCGGGCAAGCATGTCCATGACTTTATCTGAAGGGATCCCATCCGTCCCAGTTTCTATGACCATCACGAATTCATCAGACACTTACCCCATGCATCTCAGAACCTGCTCTTCCTCCAGGCCAGAATTAATCATCCTTACTACCCCATCGAATTGTGGGAGCAGGTTGGTCCTCGTGCTCGGCTTCAACTTTGGTTCCTCTACCACTCCATCCTTAACCAGCTTTTGGATGGCTTTTAGAAGGTCTTGATAATTATTCGTATGATGATCCGCGGTGACGTGGTAACTGCAGAAATTTGGCTTGTCTTCCCTGTTAGGTGGTGACCAGGTTTTCAGATTGCTCAACTACTTCAACTCTCGCAGTTTAGAGAAAAGAAAGGCAAGGTTGGCTTCATAAGGAGAGATTCCATGGTATTCCTCCTTTGATAATCTTACAGCCGTAACAGGCTTAGATTGGATTAGCTGGACTGCAGCTTGCTTTCCCTTGCTTTCCCTTAGAGGATGATGACTCTAAGTCATTTCTCCTGGTCCATGTCTTACTGGCAAACTGTTCCTCAATTCCTTCCATAACGTCGTAATGCTCTATATTCTCTGCCCGAACGAACACCTCCTGATAACTATAGAAGGTTTCCGACCCAAGCCTTTACGGTAAGATGGCAGCGCGCCATCCAAAAGTTTGGTGATCATTTTCGGCAGACTCAGTCGAGACTGCAATCTGATTTGTGTGGCCATCCAATGTTCAAAATAAGGCTTGAAACTTTCCCCTTGCTTTTGCCTTACTACTTCTAGATTCTGCATAGTAGTGATTTTCAAGGTGTTGAAGCCATAGTGATCTACCATCGCTTAGGACAAACGCCCCCAATCATAAGCTACGTCCACTGGTAGATGACTATACCATTCATTTACAAGGGTTCCTAGTATAACAATGAACAATTTGACCATCATGCGATCACTTATCCTCAAGGCCCTCATCACTTTTTGATAGTGAGCAATGTGTGCACGAGGATCAGTATTGCCCATGTA
The DNA here is from genome assembly GCA_949673415.1 of Euphorbia schlechtendalii. NCBI lineage: Eukaryota > Viridiplantae > Streptophyta > Magnoliopsida > Malpighiales > Euphorbiaceae > Euphorbia > Euphorbia schlechtendalii. Next base: position 9,665 of record CATIWQ010164928.1, on the reverse strand, counting down.
TTTTTTGAACTGGGGCATAGCAAAAGTTGGTGGTAGTGTGTCATCATCTCTAACCATCAATTGTGTCAAGATCACACCTGTCTACCCTTGGGTAATGTGCCCACCATGGGTGGCTAAGAACTCGTGCCACAACTCCTCCATGCTGGGCTGAGAAGCAGAATAGCCCATTTTCGGCCTAGCTTGGAAGCCGTACAGATTATAAAGACCTTGGGGATGAGTAGGACCACTTAGAGGAAGTGCTGGGTTTGGTTAGGCTGTGAATCAACCCTGATGCTGTGTTGTTGTACCATCCCAAAGGATGGAGTCTGGAATGTAGGGACAGCTCTAGATTGAGGATAAAAGGTTGGTGCCGTGGGGATGAAACCTGACGATGGTCCTTCTGGCCTTATTGTAATTGCAAACTGCTGAAATCCCTAATGGTAACTCGGTTACATGAGTTGAGTTGATGGTTTCACGATTAACCGATCTACCACTCCTGCTATCTGACCACTATTGCTTGATGCCTGGCCGGTGCCAAAATCTGTCTATCCTAACTGAAATGGGAACTGATGCTGAGTGAAGGTTGGCCTCGCTTGGCCAAATGCCTGTGGATTGCTTACACCTAATTGGTTGTTGAATGTGTGAGGAGCAGAACCCTGTCTCCTATCCATAGGATGGATGGTTTTAGCGGGACCCTGGAGGTTCCCAATAAGGTCTTGGTCAGTCATCCTGTCCCTTGGTTGTCTAGGTTGAGAATGGAATTTCATAGCCTGAGCGAACTGGTTGCTACAAAGAATTGTGCTGAGGGCGTTGGCTATTTCTTGACCAATCTCATATTGGGCAGTAGGCCTATCCTGATCCTATTGATTAGTTCCCACTAACACATTTTGTTGCTCTGCCATTTTAAGAATATGTCTCAAACTAAACGCTGATCTTCACCTTGAACTGGAACCTGAACCTGAATTTAAACCCGAGTCTTCGCTCGAATTTGTGTGTGGGAGGCCCTCTATGAATGAACATGCTCGGTGAGCCACGATGGGAGAGATTCACATGATTCGATGAGCCGACCTCCTCCAAGACTTAACTGAAGCAAACACAACCATTGTCATCAGAAATGGGATGCGTGCTCGACAGACTATGGACTAGTGCATGTAATGCTCATGAAATGGCTGTAATACAAAGGTTAGTATGCTTATGATGAGTATGAATTTGTTTGCTGAAGGTAAGTGGGGTTTGCCATTCCTTTTGAAACAAACCAACGGAGTGTGCATATCACTAGAGCAGTGATAAGCAATTCTAAGTCATTTTAAGGTCGCGTCCTAGGGATGCGAGGGTATGTTTGTAAATCCAGTTGAAACAAACTAACCATAACTAAGGTTTACTGTACTACCCAGGCGGCAATAAGCAAAAAAGGAATGCCATTTTGGCAAAATAATGGTGGTAAGTCCGCCAATCCAGTTGAAGCAAACGAATCGAAAAAATGACAAAGGGGTTGCGTATTAACAAGTGGTGTGTTTGCCAATCCAGTTGAAACAAACTAACCATAACTAAGGTATATTGTACTTCCTAGTTGGCAATAAGCAAAAAGGAATGGCATTTTGGCAAAATAAAGGTGGTAAGTTTGCCAATCCATTTGAAACAAACGAATCAAAAATGATAAAAGGTCGCGTATTATCCAAGTGATAATACACTTTTGAATTTTTGAGAGACAATCTCCGAGGATTACTCTTAGTGAGTCTGAGTTCGGGTGAAATAATGTGTTATACCCTATGAGGCACTAAGTAAAAGGATGTCGTTTTGGCAAGAAAGGTGGTAAGTTTACCAATCCTTTTTGAAACAAATAAACCGAAAATGACAACTTATCAAGTATCATCCAATACACTTTTAATTCTGAGCGCTACGAATAGTCCTTGATGAGTTCAAGTTCAGGTAAAACAATGCGTTATACCCTATGTTTTTGGGAGTGAGGTGTTCCAAGAGATTCATGTGTGAAAAAACAGACATGGGTGACCCTAATCTTAGGTGATGCTGTCTCATCGCGTCTCTCTACATCTAGGTTCAAATTCGGGGAAAACGGTGTGTTATACCCTATAGCTTGGAAATTCGTAATTCCAAGAGGTTCAAGTGCGAAGGCACAATTGGGGGTGACCTTAATCTTAGGTGATGCTGCCTCATTACGTCTCTCTAAATCTAGGTTTGGTAATGACATTTATGTGTATAATTCGTGTCTACATAATGAATCGTGGGTTAGCATGATATTTCATGTGAAATAAACATGGTAATGTGATGAACACATAGTACGTAGCACACAACGTATCACTTCCAACCTTATATCTCTAGCGTATAAGGGATAGGCTCCTAAATCTAGGTTTGGATCATCTTAATACCGTGAAGTATTAAGGAGCGAACCTGCACAAAAGATGCATTTGTTTTGGTAAACTTAGGGAAAGTATCTACGGTTTCCTTATATGTGTTCGGTTACAGGATGTTGATGTAGAAGGTTCTTGTTGCACTAGATACACTTCTTCCCTTTCTCCAAATAGGTTCGAGAGAGTCCATGCGGTATGGCAACAGGTGCTCCACCCGCTCAGGTACTACCTTTTCTCATGGAGGCAGATTAGTACAAGAGAAGGCTTCGCGATAATAGAGGTACCTTAGACTTAATAGCTAATCGTCAAATGCATATGCTTTTTTTCGATATTTTAAATGTGGATTAACTCATTTGATGACTTTTCAATACTCATCCAAAAATATTTTAAACTTTTAAGTTTGTAAAAAATGATATCCCCAGCGGAGTGGCCACTATGAGCGGACAACGTTCCAACTACGTAAACACCGTGAGGCGCCGGCCCCGTGATATGGGGCGTGGGGTTTTCGAAAACGAGATAAATGTTTTTTCTTGGCTCTGAGAGAGAGCATTGGAAAAGATCTTTCGCTTGAAAGACTCGAGATCAGGATCCCTAGCCTATGGTACTCAGAGTCGTCACCCGGATCAGCTCTTCCAGGAAATTTCATTACAGCCTAGATTCGTCAAGCCTAAGCGATACCATAGTTCAGATATTTAGGTCCGGGATGAGTTATCTATTTTGTCATCATTTGAGTTAAATTACACTATGAGAGAGACCACATTTATAATATTCGAACTAAACTAGATATTTTTCAAATTATGTTTATCACGCATGCATAAAACGGTAAGTAAATTGCAGGAAGTAAACATGTAGGAAAGTAAATGCGCCTAGTCTACGGGTGATTAATTACATCATTGGTTTGGGGGTTTTACAAAATTTGCCTAAATACAAGAGATTTAGGGGAATAAATACATCAAGAACCTATTATACAACTGTCTAACAAATACATAATTTTTAAAAAAAATAAATATGATATTTGAAGGAAAATAAAATCTTAGGCGTCTAGTTTAACCCTGCCTGCATCCACAAAAGTTAGTACGGAATATTATCACAATACAAATATGTGTTAGTGCACCAAGTATGTTCGATTTGACTTTTAATAAGACCCGTGTGGTCAAATTAAATAAAAAATGCCGATGAAGGCTCGTGGATTTTATTGTAAAAATGATTCATTTTTATACAAGTATGTTGCTCATTTTATTAATGAAAATGCTGCATGAACGAGATTCTCTTCGTGGGGGTTTCTTGAATTAAATTAATTATTTACAAATAAATGAAAATGATAAATAATTCTATGCCCATAAACATAATCATCGTCTTTTGTATATATTCTGAGGAAATTTAAATATGGTAATCATTTTACCTCGGTTAAAAGGAAACTGGTAGTCAAATTTTTCTTGGAATATATCCAAAAGATTAATATAAAATTATTATATTAATTTTGATATATTCATATAAATAAATTATTTTTGTTAATTCATCCATAATTAATAAATAATATACAAACTTGCATTTTTAAGGAAAAAAAAGGATAACATCAGTACTGGTAAAGTGACGTTGGTACCGGTGTTGAAAATTTTAGGTAACATTGGTACCGGCGTTGCAACATCGGTACCGATGTTCCCTTTCCAGACTTGTAGATACAACACAACAAAAATCTGAAATTTCAAATGGTCATTCAATGATCTTTATCATTCCGGAAAGCTCAGGATGTGTAGATTATGTTTATGTAAACAAAATATTAAAAAAGATTTGAAATCATACCATAAATCCAGAAGAACAGATTAGTGTGCAAAAATGGAAATAACCGAAAAGTAAATGAAACTTCAAAAGTAAAAGTATATAAATATAAGCACAAACTCTAGGAACTCAGAGGCTTACCCTATAGTCGAGAATCCACTTTTCTAAGATCCGTGAAGCTCCTTCGGGAAGTCCTCCTCATTTCTTTGGTTGATTGTCAAGGTAGTTTGGTTTGAGAAAACCGAGTAATGGAGCAAGTGTTGCACCACAAACATTAGTGAAATGATTTTCGTGCAGCTATAGATTATGTTTATGATTTCTTTATCCAATTTTACTAATTCAAACTTTAAAACAAATGTTTGAAAATAGCTTGGTTGCAAGTTTGAAAAACTAGATTTTGTTCATAAAAACCTTTCTTTTGCTGGGAAAATACACTAATATTCTTTATCCTTTGTGTGTTCTCCTCTCGAAATGCAGAATATGAGCCTCCTTTTATAATGAGCTCCCCTCAATCCAAAGTCAAAAAGCCTACTCATAGGTTTTTGGCATTTTCCTTCCACTTTCTTCCCATTAGTGTCCCATCAAACATAGTGGAGGGCCATTTCCAGCCACTTCAATAGTGTGAAAGTGATTGGTAAGAAATTATTGGAGATTTGTTCAGTATTTTCCAGAATTGTTAAATCATTCTGCTGATACTATCATTGCGACATCGGTACCGATGTCACTGGAATTCAGCGACATCGGTGCCGATGTGTATAACATCGGTACCGATGTCGTGACATCGGTGCCGATGTCATGGTGCCGATGTCGTGACATCAGTGCCGATTTTGTGACAATGGTGCCGATGTCGTGTCATCGATGCCGATGTCGTGTCACTGGTGCCGATGTCGTGACATCGGTGATCGTGATTTTCGGTTTGATTTTAGTTCAAATCGAGCCCGGTTACTGATGAGGTGTCTTAAAAATGTAAGGCTTGTAAAGAAAACGAGGAATGCTTCTCCCAAGGACTTCCGAGACCCTGTCAAAGTAGAAGACTAGCAAAGGAAAATATATTACAACTTCATCATCGAACTCATGAGTGGGGATTAAAAATCCCGTGCTCACAGATACACTAGTCTCGAGCATGTTCCCTTAGTTTTAATAATTTCAAATAGCCCGGAATTATTATTTTCATAATCATATCTGTCCTATAAGACCGAGACTAGGGCGAGACCAACAGCACCAATAAAATCCCTACAACAATATTAAGGCGGTAGATAGTCTTTCCATCATAAGTTGTCATATGAACCTTATCAACGGATATAAACACATCTACAACATGCCTTCCCTTAACATGTGTTTAGTCATGAGACTAGATGTCATTGGAGCTAATGCTAGATTGGTGACACATTTGAGGAGTCGTATAATTGGGTACGCATGTCTCGAGAAAGAGAACTCACATGGATTAGCAATTTCATGAGATGCAAATGGACGGGTTCCAACCATGGTTATCTTGTTATGGCTTAAACTGCTATAGTGGGGTCATGATGAGTGGCTATGGATGCTACCTACTAAGGAAAATTGGTTGCACAAAATTTCCTGAATTTAAATAGAAGGGGCTATTTGAATGTTGAGATAATAGTAGGAATTATGTATTTAATTAAAGACCTTATATTAAATTCATGTACATATACTAATGTCTAAACAAATTCTATCTTATTTCTAGGTTGAATAAGAACACTAAAACTGATATGCATCCGATTGATAACAAGTTTTACAAAGGAGACAACTTTCATGAGTGGTTCGAGTGTGTGACAAGGTTCCTAAAGAGCCTTGGTCTGGACTATGTACTAGATGATCCATATCCTAAACTCCCTAGAGAAGATCATTTTATTTATCAAATTGATAAGTACATGAAGCACAAAAGGGACTGTGATTTCACAAAGAACTTCATGGTCAACACTATGCTTCCAAGGTACATAGATCTTTGTAAAAATATGGACTTGAAGTCTATGATTGTGCAGCTTGTAATGATGGATGAACTTGAAAAATTTATGCTATCTGCAAGTCTAGGGGCTGACACCTCAGCAGTTGAGTTTGCCATGAGTGTTTATGATAACTTTGAACAAGGAAAATGAGAGTTACTTATGATCACGATACCTTGAAACAGATTGCATTGAAAGTTCTGCCGCAAAGGTATGGCAATTTCAAAATAGATTTCTATGTTATCAGTGATTATTGTAATTTTTCTGAGATGGTAGACATGTTGGAACAATATGATATAAAGTTTAGCAATAAACTTGAGAATTAACTTGTTGCTGAGGATCGAAAGATAAGAAAGTCCAGGGGCTTTCAAGGTCAAGAGAAGACTTATGAAAAGTGTCAAAATGAAACACGAGTTAAGAGCTCTATTTTCAGAACAAGTGAAGAAGAGGCCAAGTGAGGCATCTACTTTAGGTATGTTCATGATAGAGAGTTTCTCTATAGTTTCCTATGAGTCTACTTGGGTATTGGACACTATTTGTGGTACTCATATCTGTACTTCTGTGCAAGGATTACGGAACAGTAGGAGGCTTGCAAAGAGGGAAATAGACCTAAGAGTTGGAAATGGAGCACGGGTTGCTGCAATAGCTGTAGGGACATATAGCCTTCATTTGCCTAGTGGCCTAATTTCAGTTTTGAACAATTGCTATTATATTCCTACTGTCACTAAGAAATTTTATTTTCTAATAATAAATGTCAAATTCAACGTGATAATTTTCTTTATGCTCGTGGAATATTTGTTGATGACATTTATGTTCTAGATACTAAAATTGAAATTCTAAATATGAACATTGTAAGAAATCGAGATTGGATAATGGGAAATCCTTATACTTATGGCATTATCGTCTAGGCCATATAAATGAGACTCACTTAACCAAGTTACAAAAATGTGGTGACTTGAGCCCAATGGAATGAGAATCCTATGGTGCATGCGAACCTTGTTTAAAAGGGATGATGACTAAGAAACCTTTCAAAGGAAAGGGTCAGCGTACCACTAGTACCTTAGAAATAACACATTCTGATGTATGTGGTCCAATGAGTGTAAAGACACATGAGAGTTTCGTCTACTTCATAACCTTTATCGACCATTATTCGCAATATGGTTATTTGTACCTTATGAGGCACAAATCTGAGAGTTTTGAGAAATTTAAAGAGTTCAAAACTGAAGTAGAGAAACAGCTTGGGAAAAGTATCAAGACCCTTCGATTTGATCAAGGCGGTGAATACTTAAACTAAGAGTTCAGGATTATCTAAGGGATAATGGTATTTTATCCTAGTGGACACCTCCTTATACACCCCAACACAATGGAGTGTCATCAAGGAGGAATTGAACCCTACTCTATATGGTTTGGTACATGATGAGCCAAGAAGAACTCAGCAGATCCTTTTGGGGTTATGCACTTGAGAGCGTAGTTTATATTCTAAACAGAGTGCCCTCTAAATTAGTTAATCAAACTCTATACGAATTGTGGTATGGTAAGAAACCCACTCTTTCTCAGCTGAGAGTATGGGGATGTCCTGCTTATGTAAAGAGGATGAGTTCAGATAAGCTGGGTGCTAAGTTTGACAGGTGTCTGTTTGAAGGTTACTTTAAGGAGACTATGGGGCATACCTTCTATGATCCCAAGGAACAAAAGGTCCTTGTTTCAAAAAATGCTCAATTCCTCGAGAAGGAGCACATACTTGTGAAAGCTAGTGGGAGCAATATTGAGTTAGGCAATTAAGAAGATGAAACAGACAATCAACTGATTACTCCTAATTGTTACACAAGATATTGTAAGCATGAAACAGCCTACTATAACACTGACATTGTGTATGTCAGGCTTGGCTCCAATCTCTCCCCGAGCTATACGGGTTTTCTCATCAAGAAGAAACTGACATGGATGGTAACGTAGTTACCTATAAAGCAAGGCAAGTTACAAAAGGTTATAGTAAAAAAGAAGGCATTGACTAGGATGAAACCTTTTCACCAGTGGCCATGCTGAAGTTTATCAGGATACTCCTTGCCATCGCCACTCATTACGATTATGAGATTTGGCAGATGGATGTGAAAATAGCATTCCTTAATAGGAATTTAGATAGGGATGTGTTTATGGCATAACCCGAGGGTTTTACATCCAAGGATTGCTCGAAGGTATGCAAGTTGCAAAAGTCCATGTATGGACTTAAGCAAGCATCAAGGAGTTGGAATATTAGGTTTGACGAGATAATAAGAGAAATTGGATTTGTGTCAAACGCTAATGAGCCTTGTGTATATAAGAAGGCTAGTGGGAGTGTGATCGTTTTCTTTATATTATATGTCGATGACATATCACTAATAAGAAATGATGTTCCTTTTCATTAGACAGTTAAGTCATGGTTGTCAAAGAAGTTCTCCATGAAAGACCTAGGATAAGTAGCCTTTATACTTGGTATAAAAGATCTACCGAGATAGATCTAAAAGGTTGCTAGGTCTTTCAAAAAGTTCATACATAGATAAGGTTTTGGCTAGATTTAACCTTGAGCAGTCAATAAAGTGTTATCTCCCAATGTCTCACGGGATTAACCTTTCTAAATCTGAGTGTCTGAGAACACAAGAGGAGAGACTGCGCATGAATGGAATATCCTATGCCTCAACGATAGGATCCATCATGTATGTTATGGTATGCACTTGGCCTGATATCTCACATGCGTTGAGCGTCACGAGCAGATTTTAATCTGACCTAGGTGAGAAGTACTGGATGGTCGTTAAAACTATCCTTACGTACTTACGTCGGATAAAGGATATGTTTTTAATATATAGAGAAGGTGATCTCTCTTTGGAGGGATACACCGATGCAAGTTTTTAGTCTGATAGGGATGAGTATAAGTTCTAGTCAGGGTATGTGTTTATGTTAAATGGAGGGGTAGTTGTTTGGAAAAGTTTAAAATAGGATACGATTGCTGATTCAACCACAAAATATGAGTATGTAGTTACTTCAAAAGCGGCTAAGCAAGCTGTATGGCTTAAGAGATTTATTGGTGGTCTCGGTGTGGTTTCCAGCATTGTAAATCCAATAGCGATCTATTGCGATAACAATGGGATAATTGCTTAGGCAAAGGAACCACAGTCTCGTTAGAGAAAAGGGAATGTACTAAAAAAGTACCACCTCATTTAGGAGATAGTAGCCAGAAAAGATGTAGATTTAGAATATATCCCAATAGCTCAGAATCTATTAGATGAGCTAACTAAGCCATTGACTCAAGTTAAACATGACCAGCATGTTAACGAGTACGGCATGAAGAATATAGGAAATTAAGAGATTGTTAGACATGATGTATTCCCTAGAGTAGACCTGTTCGCGGGCCGGGCTTGGACACTTTTTTTTAAAAAAGCCCGGCCCGAGCCCCGAGCCCGTCAAAGCCCGAAGATTTATGGGCCGGGCTTGGTTTTTATATAAATACCCGAGCCCGGCCCGACGAATAATTTTATCTATTTATTATATATTTATACATTAAATTTATGATTATTTTAAGAATATATATTTTATCCTATTA
>CATIWQ010164911.1:0-23301 GCA_949673415.1 Euphorbia schlechtendalii | reverse complement strand
TCATCATTTTTCCAACACATTTGTACACATAATAGTTAAAATCCATCTCCTTATTAGTGTTATACTTGGTATAATATATGTTATACCTGGTATAATGTATGTTATACCAGGTATAATGTATGTTATACTGTTAAAAACCCCGTTATAATATATTTCATCCCTTCTTCATTATAAATGCTATGTAATTTTGCAGAAATTCACTTGCAACACAAATGTAAGCTATGGTAATCCATGTCTTTCATCAAGTTTTCATTTCAATAGTTTGTAATCAATAGACATATGAAAATTAAAATTAGTAGTATGGAGGAAAATCAATATAATGGATTCTTACAATGCAGAAACTCATCAAACTCACTCTTATGTATTTTTTTATAAAAGAAATCAAAATCATGTTAATAACATCAGTAAAATGGATGAAAATTGCAGATCATGTTAAAATACGTCTTAAATCAGTAGTATGGAGTTTTAAATCAATACATGTGAACTCCTCTTTGGCTGTTTGTTTTGTTCTTCATTTCGATCATTTGGTCTGCGTGTGGTTTGATGTTAGTACATATGAACTAGACTATTTTATCAAAAAAATCCGAAGTATATAACAATTTAGGATTTCGTTTACCTCATTTCTTCCTGTTTTTCATTTTCGATCGGAGAGTTCTCCATTTTTTCGTGTTGTCTCGATGATGAAGCCAAATTCACTGCTGATTATGCTTTTATAGCTTCTGTTGTTGAATCAGATGATTGTGGTCACGAGAAAATCGCAGAAGACAGTTTTGTAACAGAGGAACAAGAAAAGCACGATTGAGAGTAGAAGCACGGTTGAGAGCACGATTGAGAGAAATTTTGCACGGCTTGTTAATGGAGTGGAGAGCAAGTAGAGGCGGTTAGAGTGAGATTTTTGAAAGGTTTATGTGTTAGAAATCTGAAAAGTTTTGAACGTATAAGGAAAAAGATTTTGTTGATTTGTGGGTTTTCAAATAGTAAGGGGTGACATGGCCCATAATTATTTGGGCTGTTTATTGTATAAGCATAAAAATCCCTACTTTATATTCATAGTATTAAAGTTTGAAATGAAATTTGAAGTGTCGTAGTTGGAGAAAAAACATTGTAACAACTTCAACTTACAGAATAAAATAGAATTTAAAGTGAAAAATAAGGATGTAAGGTTGAAAATGTTCCAATGCAACACATGAATTTTACTATCCAGCATGCAAATTCTTCCCAAAATAATTATTCAATAACTTATCATTTTTCCATAAAAAAAAACAAGTTATCATTTTAAGAATCTTCGGCAAGATTAAAAAACTTCAAATATTATACACATTAATTAGCTTCCTGAAGTAACATATTGATTATTTTTAATGGATAATTGATGACTACCAAGTATGGTTAAAAATTATAGATATTAGATTTATATGATGATCAGATTCTTTTATAAGTAAAAATATTAAACATTGAATTCCATGCATCAACTCGCAAATGGGCAAGTTGCAATCTACAATTATTTTCAGGAATTAAACATTATACATCAGCAATGACAACCACATTAAAAAAAAAAAAAAAGTGTAAGTTGCTTTGATTTGACATCCATCCTTTTTTTATAAATAAAATCACTTGATAAACAAAACTAAATTATTTGGAATAGACTTCAATAAACATTTAGAAAATCTATCTTGAATTAAAAAACATAGATGGTGTAGAATTTTTTTTTTTTTTTACCAAAATTAATGTTTTTAAGTTGAAATAACTTTTTTTCAAAAAGTTAAATGATGAAATGTTGAGAATTTGAATCCAAAACGAAATTATTTATTAATGTATATGGTGATAAAATCTCATTTTCGTTACTGCCCAGGTGGAGTGTAGTGAAATATTTTACAAAAACTAATAAATTGGTCTAACTTCCATGCATATTTTTGTTTATAATTATATATATATCCAAGAATTAATTTGAATTTAAAATTTTTGTCTAATAAAATATAATAAGATATTTTGCTAATATTGGCTACAACCAAAAAGAAAAGGATAAAAGAAGAGTGTGAGGAAGAGAGTGAGGGAGGGATCATTATCAACGTCACCCTTTTGTGTGCTTGTATTTGTATTATTCAATTTTGTTTTGATATTCGAATGGATTCATTGATGATCCTAGACATATTTGTCTCCATCGTTTGAGTTTGACTCTGTTTATCGACTTTCTAGACTTCATCGGCCTTTGATTAAAAATATCAATCTAAATTTTGTCGAACCCTAGTTATGTCTGGTCGACTTCATCCATGGAAGTGGATGTTGGCCCTAATCACACAATCAGTTAACACATAGCATAGTCTATGTGAATCAAAACTTCAATTTTTGTGTTTTTTTTTTAAATAAAATGATAGAGATGCATTAATGAATTATAGTAGCAATACAAGGAGAGGAGGAGGTTTAAAATTCAATTTATTTATGCTAACACTCGATATGCATTTTTTATATATATATTTTTAATTATCTCGAATGTAAAACCTTCAAACAGATTTTTTTTATAAAAAACCTTCAACAAATTTTACTCAGTTATACTATTGTCATAGCAATATTAAATCTACGTGGAAGTTTAGTGGCATTTTCATTGTCACATTTTCATTGAACTAGATATCGATATATATAATTTGACTTCTTAAATAAATGACTGTATTTCTACAAAGGAGAATTAGATAAATAACTGCAACAATTTGATTAACTATTGTTTATTAGACCTATTCACGGGCCGGGCTACCCGCCCGGCCCGGCCCGAGCCCGCTTCCATGGGCCGGGCTTGAACACGCATTTTTTTAAAAAGCCCGGCCCGAGCCCGAGCCCGAGCCAGTCAAAGCCCGAAGATTTATGGGCCGGGCTTGGTTTTTATATAAATACCCGAGCTCGGCCCGACGAATAATTTTATATATTTATTATATATTTATACATTAAATTTATTATTATTTTAAGATTTTATATTTTATCCTATTAAATTTTTATACTTGGTTACAAAGAATGTTACTAAATATTAAAGATTTTACGTAAACAATGCAATTATATTTAAAATTTAAACATATTTTAACTTTTTTTATATTTTTTCTATTAATTTAATAAAAAATTAATAACAAATAAAATATTCATGGGCTTGGGCCAGGCTTGGGAATGACCTTGCTAGCCCGGCCCGAGCCCGAAGTTCTAAAGTACGGGCTTGGGTTAACGTTTTTTGTAAAAAGCCCGCCAAGCCCGGCCCGAACCCGGCCCGGCCAGCTCAACGAATAGGTCTAGCCCAGTCTACAGCCTAGACCTTGCCCGAACCCATACCATTGGTTGGGTTTGGATATTTATTATTAAACCTGGTCATCGGGTGGATCGGGTCGATTTTGAAAGGTTTTTTTACAAAATAGCCAATCCAAGCCTATGCTTTAAAATTTCGGGCTCGGATCGGGTTTACAAGGTCATTCCCAAGCCCGGCCAAATCCCATGAATATTTTTTTGTTATAAATTTTTTTATTAACCTAAGTTAAAAAAATATAAAGAAGATCAAAATATGTTTTAATTTTTAATATAATTGCATTGTTTACTTAAAATCTTTAATATTTAGTAACATTTATTGTAATCAAGTATACAAAGTTAATAGGATAAAATATAGAAACTAAAAATAATTATAAATTTAATGTATAAATATATAATAAATAAATAAAATTATTCGTTGTGTCGGGCTTGGATATTTACATAAAAACCAAACCCGGCCCATAAATTTTCAGGCTTCGACGAACTCGGGCTCGGGCCGGGTTTTTTTAAAAAACGAGTGTCCACACCCAGCCCGTTAAAGCGGACTCAAGCCGGGCCGGGCAGATACCCCGACCTGCGAACAGGTCTATTTATTATTCAACTAAGGCTGACCTTGCCCGAACCCATAACCATTGGCTGGGTTTGAATATTTATTATTCAATTAAGCTTGGCTTGACCTGTTAAAGTCCGAAGTTATATAAGCTGAATATAGTTTTTGTATAAATGCTCGAGTCCAATCTGTTGTGAAAAAAATTTATCGTTTCATTGATATTTTGTCCATATAAACTTTTATAAAAAATTATTTTATGAGCTCATGGACCGGTTTGGATTGACCGGATGTGAAGTTTTAAAATGTAGGGTCATGCTTGGTTTATAATTGTATTAATATTTTTTTAGTAAAAAGCAATGATGACATTACCAGTCTGACGAACATGTCTGCTAATATTCAAAAACTATCATATGTGTTTTGTTTATTTTTTATTATGTGTGTAATTTTAAGATTATTGTATATAAAATAGGAGAATTTAAATAATCACTTAATGAAAATTATATGAAATATAGGGAGTGTTTTATAAGAAGTTGAAAAATACGTGGCAACTGGCAAATACTAATATTAACAAAATTCATTTCCAATTACCACCTCAGGTTTATCTTAACACTTTAAAGTAAATCTTATTTAAATATAAATATTTAAATAAATATTTATAACGTTTTAACACTTTAAATATAAATATTTAAATAACGTTTTTTTAATTATTTATAATTGAACACGTTTGATTAAAAGCTATTTTGCAGTTGTAGTCTAAAACTGGTTTATAATAATTTAATTACTGACGTAGTGTTTGATAAAACCAGTTTATAAATTGTGAAGCGTTATCAAAGTAAAAAGAGCACGTGGAAACTCCTATTTTATCAAGTATAATTTATCTTATAATCATGATATCCGTTACACTTTTTGTTCCTTGAATAATATCACGAGCAATATGCCTTATAATTTTCTATAAAGAGGCGCATAACTCCAATCAAATAACGAGAGAAAACATAACAAGTTGCAAAATATAAGAGATGTGAAAGCCAAAAGGGACAATACAACATGGCTAAAATGCCATTTTGCCCCAGAAAGTCAGTCTTCGAAAACTCTGCATAATTTATCCATCTATTTCAAGACTAAAAATAGCAATGAAAAATTCCAACTCACCTCGAATTCACAAGTATACGAGCCTAATAACCGATTAAATTTAGTAACATTATAATAACTACAAAAAAAAAATTGGACTGAACTTGCTACCAAGCTTTCAAGTATAAGCTTACAAAGCTCAGCTCAACTTAATAACATCTCGAACCCATTCTAAACTCGAATCAAGCTATATCAAGCCAAGCACGAATTATTCACAAACCATCTAAGACTATTCTCTTCAACTACAATTCAATTAAGTTCAGTTTAGTTAAATTCATTTAAATTAAATTCAACTATGTGTAGTTATAAATTTACATTGAAATAAGTTCATTTCAGATAAGTTCAGGTTTTAGAAAATAGTTAACACCCCAAATTATTTAACTAATACCCTTCTAAACCAAACACTATAGTAAAAGAGTATACTTGACATATTATTTACAGTTATAAATAATTTTCCACTTGAAACAAATTCCTTGATTTCACAGCAAATATAAGCACATATTTACATAACATAACAATACACACCAGCCAATCTTATCATCAGTTCTTACTTAACAACATTTACACGCCGTTACTTTACCGTCACCCCATTAAAATTCAGGCATCAACCGAAATACTAACAGCATTTAACTGAATGTGCTGCTTACCGTCGTTATTCTGAGGATGAACCACGACTGTCGCGAAAGCGGCAGATTTATCGTCTTTTGCTCGAGATACCGATATCGAACTCACTCCAGGCTCGACCACCACGTCATCGAGGCCCGTTTTTTGGTCGTTCGACACGAGCTCCCATTCCTCTTTGAGCGAGGTGAACTGCAGCCCTTTCTCTTTGCGCGTCTCAATCTCAAACGCGGTGGGGAGGATCACGTAATCGTTGACCGGGTCGTAGTAAGGGTCGGGATCGCCCGCCTTTAGCCAGTGCTTGAGAACCCTGAACACATGTCGGTCGCTGAGGATTCCCCGGTGCTCGCCTGGAACACCGACCCTCGCTTCAGCTTTGAGCCCGTCGGCCTGGTGGTCGGAAAAATTAGAGGCGGCTTTAGAGAGATTAAAAAAAACAGTGTTTTAAAAGGCACTGAGCGCTTATCGGGCGGCTAGTGCCCCTGAGGCCCTAGGCGGACTGGTATTTTAAAATATTTAATATTTATTAATGAATTAGAATAATGAATTAAACTAACACATAAATTTTTGTATATAAAATTAAAAATTCATGCAGCAACAGTTTTCCAGGTTTTGGCGACGCTTTTCTAGGCTTTGACAACACTTTCTAGGCTTTGGCGACACTTTTTTAGTCTTTTGCGACACATTTTGGGTTTTTACGATACTTTTTGCCGTGACGGTGTTCCAAAAAACGCCGCCTTTTAAAACAGAGAAAAAAAGATAAAGAATAAGCTCTCAATTTATAGGTTATCACATTTCTAAGCTCCATTTCTTCTCGAACAAGAAACAAATTAAATAGAACATCAAACATTGGTTTCTTAATCATCTTCTTCTTAGGTCTGAGCATTGAAAAAGAAATTAAATTGCGATCGCTGAACTTTCTTTTGAGTTTTGCAGTCAGTCAGCCAAGCTACCTTGTGACAGAATTTTCTAGAAATCATATTTGCTTATCAGGTAATTTCGCAGCGATAACAGTACAAGGAATATCGGCATACAAATTTGGAGCAAATATAAAAAGCAAATGAATTACTGAGAGTTCAATTTAGCAAACCTTAGCTGATTCAGAAGGTACAGTCCCATCACCATCGACGCACACATATGTTGGCTGCAAATTTTGGTAACTTAACTCAGAATTCACGAAAAAATAAAGAGTTACTAAAATACCAATATATTGTCCACAAGAGTGTGAATTTTCCAAACTGATGAATAAGCGAAGATATAACAAGATTTTTGTAAATTTCTACAGCATAATTAGAATAGCAGCAACGGATATGGTAATAACCTGGAAAAGTCGCAGTTCTTGATGATCTGTGACAGGTATTTCATCACTTCCATAGCTGCAAATGATAAGTTTACATGAGAGAAAATGTCAACATAATTAGACGAGTCTATAAGTTACCTTATATAATGCATTGAAGATAAAAAGCGTAAATTTGGTTTCTATGGCATAATTTATATTTTATGAAGGGGAAAACTTAACTTAAATCAACTTCATAATAGGTTCTAGAGCATCAAAACTAAACTAAAACACGATAAGTGTTAAGAAACCGATTTTAATGAATTAATACGACTGAAGTGACTATGCATTAAGAAATTGTGACAATGATTGTCAATGTCCAATGATGATTTGGTCAAGATATGCTTAAGTATTATGTTTGCTACTCGATACATCAAACATCAACAAGCATAAATTTTTTTGTGAAACATGGATATTAAATTCAAAGTTAAAGGAAAGATCATAGCCTCGTACTACATCACAAGCTTTTAAACTACTGTTGTTTTTTTTGTGAAGTACAAAAAATTCCACAAAATATAAGGACCCAAAGCGTAAATTTTTGTTATTACCAACAAGTGCTCGAGTTGACCATTTTCAGAAGTAATAAGAGAGAGAGCCCTACCCAAATACGTGATAGTAAACATGTCAAATAGCCTATTTAACGAATAATCTGAAATGAAAATCTAGCCTTCATAGAATAGTAGATTAGAAATAAACTAAGCATTGACTTCTGACTATAACACTGACATATAATGTCTTTTCTATTCAATTTTGACACTGTTGTACATTTGCGAAGTAAAAATGTTTTGAAACTAAGATTGGATAGGAAAATTACCAAACACTGTGAGGAGTCTCGAGGCCGATTCCATATATATTGTAGAATTTAACTCCAGGAGGAACTTTTGCAGAAGATAGGACCTTAAAAGTTTCGCTCGCCCATTTCATTATCTCTGTATTAAAAGGTAGAGAGATATCCACCCCATCATAATTAACCTAAAACCGAACAAAAATAAAAAAAACTCATGCGTTATGACTCCCGAACATGAAGAAAATGTGAAACTCTTCTTAAAAAGTTCTACAATGGGACATCTGAAGCTTCATTGATGAACATAATGATGGGGAAAATGACAAATTTTGAGCTTACCGTGTTAGTTGAAAGGGCCTCCTTGAACACGTGTATGCTCTCTTTCGGTGGATATGACTCTAGCATTATGACTGGTTTCCCATCGCTATCTTTTCTCTCTTTCCATATCTCGAGAAGTGGGATGTGTTGCCATTTGAAATGCGGGCATGGCATTAATTCGTATATAGAAGGACATTCAATGAGCTGAAAAATGATAAGCAAGGTGATTAAAACTCAAGCTTAAACACATAAAATTGAGCACACAGATATTTCTAAGTGCTGAGTTTGAAAAATATATTTATAAATAACAGGCACTAAATGAAATGATAGATTCATTATGATATTAGTAAAAGATAAGAATAAAGAAGCTACAAACACAGTAGAACTTTTCAAATTACTAAAATTCAAAGTACATTAAAAAAAAGTAGCCACCAATTAAACTAAGGATATGAATGGTCATGTTTTTGGAAGAGAAATAAAAATCTTTTTTCCCATTTCCGTCTCCATGATATGACAGATGTTTTCCACCATATTAATCCTATTTAGATCACTTTTTAATAATTTGACAATATTGATTCGGGGGTGTAGGAAAACAGAGGCCAAATGAAACCAAGAGAAACAAAATGATCACACTTTGTACACCATTAACTTGGCAAAACATTCATAATTTCAATTTGTAGCAAATAAATGAATAAAAACATGCAATTTGAAAATGCCAAAGTAATTGGGCACCCACCAGCTGGTGCATGCTCCACTTCGATATAAAAAAGTTTTGTTCCCACCCTTCCACAAACGACATCCCATTTAAAAATGTGGATGTGATGTACCCAGGTGCACCTGTCAAAAGATACAGCACAGTCATATCTTAGTAGTCAAGGCGCTGAGGCGCACTCAAGGCGCAAGGCCGCACCTTGGGCTATTTGGCCGCCTAGGCGCGCCTTGGGGCACTCTAGGTGCAAAAATTAGCCTAAAACCCCTAAAGGCGCAAGGGCTCGCCCGAGAGCCTAGTCGCGCCTAGGCGCGCCTTTGACTACCATGAGTCATATTGCAGAATAAACGTGAATCTAATTTCTCCAATAACTGAAGATACAACAATTGGAAAAGTCAAAGAAAATCGAATAATCATTTATGAAACTAAAACGTTATGATTCACAAACGTCATAGAATTTTGAAACTTATGGAGTCAATTTTGTTTTGGCATGGGAAACTGAAGTAAAGATGACATGTGCATTTAAACTAAAAGGCATAAGAATGAACGCCAAGCGATTATTTTAAGTCTAACAATGGAGTACATAAATATATGCCAGGAGAACATTTTGACATACGACATTTATGACCAAAAAGAATTTCAGCCGTTAATCATCTTCAGCTGAGGAGGATGATATATATGAGACTAGGAATAACACAATATCTACTGACACTACCAAATTACACAACATTTACTTACCCTGGAAGGGTGCAGCAATGGCAATCCAATTATTCACGTATTTCTCAAAAACCTGTCATAAAAATGTAAATGCTTAAAACCTTCAGCATAGAGGCAGGCAGCTATGGTATCCAATCAAATAATCAACAAATTGTGTGTAAAACTAAAGGCAAGATGGTCAACAGACAGAAAAGTGGAATTCTTACATCACTGTGTGAGGACATGAAACATTTAACTAAAAGACCTCCCATGGAATGGCTGACGATGTTTATCTTCTTCCCACCAGATATTTTATACATTGACTCCAATTGTTTAGCAAAGCGCTCCAGTGTGTCTGGCAACCTAAAAGTTGAATAAAGCATCAGTGAAAGTATTATCATACAGAAGTAAAATAGACATCTTCGACATGCCTTCTCTTCTATTTCATATTTTTGCAATAGCTAAAAGGTAGAAATCGAAAATAAACTGTTTTGATAAAGTACGTGTTTGATAGAGCCTTTAAGGTAAAGATTGATCATCGAAAATATCAAATTGGTCTAATATAACAAGTGAAAATATAACTTCGAATCAAAGAAGCAACCCCATATGCATTAATTAGTATACTATAACAAGTGGGTTCAAGATTTTAACTTTCTATTTCAGAGAGACGTATCACACATCCATTAAATGATAGCGTATCCTATGCTAACCAGTAAAATGTCGCACTTTCTGACATACATCATTATATTTTTTTACATCTCATAATCATGTTTATTTACTCAAGGTAAATAATCACAAACATTACAACAAATGTACGGATTATATATTATGAAACCACTCTATCTATCATATCAATCATTAACGTAAATCAGTAAAAGTTTCCCTGTACATGTTCATTTTCAATAAGCTTCAGCAAAGCACACCAAATCTAACATTTTCAATATGGGATGCAAGCAATTGGCAGTTATGCCCTTCCCAGTTAGCACTCTGCAATTAAACGTCAATTATATACCTTTTAATCTATGCAATTTTATTGGCAGAAGAAAGTTCATGAAAGTATATGAATAATGCATTTCAACTGAAATGGGAAAGTAAGAATTCACACAGCTTATTCACAACCACATCTGAAGAAAAGATTATGAATCAGCGTATAGATGATGTAGTTTCTTGATTTTTATCCTATATGTGAAAAGGCTACTCTAATAGTTGAAAGAACAGATGATGCACCAATGCAACTTCTTTTCAAAAGGCGCTTTTGAAAGATAGGAGAACTTTAAGTATTTGTTTTAAGATGCATACCTATTACTCTGTCGGAAGTCATATCCAAAACCAAATAAAGTTTTACCCTCTTCAAAACCCCACTTGATCATTTCAACAATCATATCATGGAAATAATAAACACAATCACGTCCAATGATCTGCAAGCAAAAAGTAATACTTGAAAAAATGCATCGATAGAAGATATCCAACAGCAATGCATGATACAAGATCAGTCATAAAAAAAAACAAAAATGTATATGCCATGGGGAATCTTTGCAGGAAAATTGGTAATCTAAGATTGATGTAGAATCCGTTTGGTCATTTGGGACAGCTAGTCGATGATAGCTAATCGATGTCAACTTATATGTGAAAATACAAGTGCGCAGTAACATCTGACTCAGAAATTTTAGACTATGTTTGGAAAGGTCATTTTTGAAAGAATTCAATTCAATTGAATTCATTTTGTCATATTCCCTTGTTTGGAACCAAACAAATATTGATAGAATTCAAATCATGCAAGATTTGAATTCTTGTGAATGTAAGGAATAGAAATATTGCAAAAAGTTGCAAGATTTCAAAGGAATTCATTTAAATTATACCTTGGAATATTATTTTTACCATTTTAACTTCTCATATGCTTTTAGTTGAAGGAGTCAAAATAATTGTATAAATTATTTTGAAAAAATGTTAAATATACTATTAGTTAACAATCAATTGAATTCTATAATATAAATGAAGTTTCCAAACAAATGAACTTGTTCAAGAAACCAATTCAATTGAATTCTCTTAAGTGGATTCAATTCAATTCTTTTCATTGTTTTGTGGGGTTTGTTTCCAAACACACCCTTAGGCATTCTACCAGCTGACACCTGTTGAACACTTACCAAATATCCCAAAAATAGTAAGCCAAACACCCTCAAATCTAACAAGCCAAGAGTTTTAATGCTGGTTTCCAGAAGTTATGGTGAAACAGAAATTATTGAAGAACAAGCATGAGAGAAGCAAAAACAGAAAATGCATACCAGGTCGGGATCCAAGACATCAATTGCATATAGTCCATGCCTGTCCTCCGGAACCAGAATACTTGTTTTTGGATCTAATGTCACAGTTTTACCTGTTCCATATGACCAAAGTGAACATGTGATGCCAGAAAAAAAACAACTGATTAGATACATCGTCTTAGAACAGGCCATATAACAGTATGAAATTCAGTAGATAATTAAACATTAGATCTAAGTGCTGGAACAAAGATAATCAATGAAAATCTCCAATCGTATGGTAGTTACTTGTAAGAAATGAAAGATGTTTTTTGCCAGCAATATAAAAAAAGAACTAGCAGAAACGGATTGGTCTCTTGTACATAGTAGAGTAAATAGCTAAGATGAGCCCTATATCCATAAGATGAGATCAAACTGAAACTATGCTTAGCCATCCCCCCATTAACCAGTCTCGTCAAGTTAAAGAAGTCTGTTTTCTAAAATAATCAAACTTCAGAACTTTTTACGCGCCAAAGGTCTTAATGTTTTGAATCACAGGGAACTCAAAAGCTTACAAAAACACAAAATTACTGACAAATTATTCCCTTCCCAATTCCATCTATATAAATTAGATTCAACCAGTAGTAGCTTAATATTTAACATTTTCTTAGCAACCACTGTCATTTTGCAAGAAGAAAACTCAAAATTCAAAGTTTCATAACTTCTTCAAACCAAAGAAACGCGGATAAATTTAACAAGAAGCTGGATTCAAGCTTTATTTAATCTCCACGGGCAATTCAAAATCACATTATACCGGTAGAAGGATCAAAGCGCGACCATAGTTTAGTGCGAAACTTGTAATCGGCCCTAAGAATTCGAACCCAAACACGCTCTTCCTTCTTATCATTGTCATTATCCACCGCCTTAAGAATCGAACCAGCAATTCCAGGAACCAACAAGACCGGGTCAAGATTCGGATCGACAAACGGTTGCGGCTTTTTCCTCATTAGTTTCAGCCATAGCTCCACCGACTGTACAATTTCCTCTAGCAACACGGCCATTCCCAATCAACCAAAAAACAAGAAAAATTAAAAAAAAAAAACAAAAACGAAAATTCAACTGAAGTATAGACGTGATCAGAATGACTGTATCAATTTGACAATTCAAAGTAAAGGTAGATAAAAATTTGGGTTCTAGGGTTTGAAATAATTTGTGGTGGTTTGAGAAGGAGCCGTGAAGCTAAAGGGCAATGCTTTTCAGCTGCGTTACGGAAGCTGAATTGGCTTCAAAAAGACACCATAATGGAAGTCTTTTTTTATTACAAGCATTAAAAAAGTATATTTTTTTTAGTATACCATTAAAAAAAGGTTATAATTGTACGGAATAGTATATCATGGTTTTGTTTGGGTAAATGTGAAAAATTTCACTTATAAATTAATATAGGTAAACTTCAAAAAAGTATCATATGATTTCACTCATTTATAAAATGGGATCTGAGGAATTTATTTTTGCAAAAAAGGATATGTGGTTTTGAAAATTTGTAAAAGAGGGTCCGTGATTTCAAAATAGTGGTGTTACATCGAATATTTGAAATAATTTAACATATTAATAGTTAAACCTTATTATTTAAAATTATACTCCATGATTTGAGTAAATTTCGGAAATTTTTTTTTTATTTTTTATGATTTTTTTAAAGTTCATTATCATAATTTAATTAAAAAAAATATCTAAACTATTCAAAAAATTACAAAATTTATCAATGACGTGTATTATATATTTATGAACCATCTCGCAAAAATTTAGATAAAAACGAACAAGATTACCCATTTTCGTGATATATTTTATTAATGAGAAACCTCTATTTGCAAATTTTTCAAAACCACATACCCCTTTTTATACAAATAAATTCCTCAGACCCCATTTTGCAATTGAGTGAAACCACAGGGTACTTTTTTGAAGTTTATCCATTAATATATTCTGGGATGAAAGATTTTGATTTTTTCTACAGTTTAATTATGAATTTTTTGTTATTGATTTTTAAATTTTTTGTAACTATAATTTGGAAAAGTTTTGATTTCGAAAAATCAGCGTGGAAAACAATCGAAAACTGACTCATAGTTTTTCTTAAAATGTTTGCTATTAAATAAGGGTCGAATGACTCTTATTCCGACCTTGTGTTAGTAACCTAGATATCATTTAATTTAGTCGCTGCTCATTATGATTTTTTGTTAGTAATTGATGTTTGACGTCGTTGTTAAGTTTTTATTTTTGAAATAGTTAAAAACAATCATAAATAACGGTCAAACAAATTCCTAAACACTCGTTTAATTTCATTCTATTAATTTTTTTTAATTTGATTAATGAATTTCATTTCTTTTATTATAGTACATTGATTTGTAGGTAATGTATACGATGTCAAATTGCAAGTTGCCCGTATTGTATTATATCATCATTTTAATCCGCTAATATAAAATATTGGATGCGAGATAAAGTTCAGCTTTGTATGTAATTATTACTAATTAATCAATGTTTTCATGTTTCTCGTTTTTTTATACTCCTCTCTAATTGATAGGAATGTTTCTCGTTTTCTTAGATTTCGTAGAAAATATTCATTTGAAAATTTCTCGAAAAGCTAATCATAGATTCTTCTCTCCATCGTAATAATCATGCCGTTATACTTTATTGGCCAAAATTTGTTTACAATTTTCAATCATTATAAATTCTGAAAACATTTATATTTCGCAGTTGTTATTTTCACCATTCTCTGATCAAATTAATTGTTAATGATTACAGCTAAAGTAAATTATTGTGTGAATTATCACCAATCTTTTTTATGCTTGTAAATTTTAAAAATAAATCATTGAAAAAGTAAATTGATAATACAACTCTACTACAACTAACTGACAATGCATGTGACATTCTACCAATGAGAAGATCTATAAAAAAAATTTTATTTCATAACATGAAGAAAAATGTGTGAGGCAAATTATATATTTGGCTAATATTATTGTTTCAAAAGTTTTAAAAATATAACAAAAGCATCGTAAATAAATGGAAAAAGACTTTAACTATTACCAATATTTGTGGAGGCATAACTACATAAACCCAAAAAAAAAACTGAAAGTAACATATATTTAATTTTTCAATTGCTTCTAAAAAATGGAGCAAATCACACATATTTTCAGTACCAACAATCAGTAGAGATCCAAGTCGACATTTGAATTTGGGACAAACATTATGTAATTTTTCCAACGAATCGTTTTGGGTAATTAAATTTTCCATCATCAAGAGACTCGAATTAATATTTTAATCAAGCAGTTTATTTTAACTCGAATATTTATTGCTCAATAGCGTAACAATATAAATTCTTTTACTAGCTCGCAATAGTCACCTTTCGTATTTGAATACCTATTAATGCATTAAGTGGGCTAATAGTACAACATAGTAATACAAAATGCATTTAAAATTACAGCCTAAAACATTTTCCTGTACTCCATCTCGTATCACCTCTTTATATGCGACCCGAACTTAAAACCTCCCCTAACAACATTGGAGGAGAAAAACAAAAAGAATGATACTTCACCTAATATGAAGTTCAAGGTATGAACCTTACGATTTTTCGGGTTTATCCATTGTTTTTTCAGAAAAACACTTGAAAAATAATTACAACTTATAAAATCGGAAAAAGAACAGGGAAAATGACCTCGCTAGCCATGTCGGCCATTCCCCTTTGCCGCTAAAACTCGGTCTAATTCGACTTTTTTCGTCTCTTAGGCTCAGTTTCGCCCAACCGTAACGACATGCATACCCCCTCGTTTGGGTCATGCTTTGACACTGAAAGATTTTTCGATCCTATGTTTTCGTGTCGGTCGTTATCATGAACGGGAAAACTCGAAGTGAAACGTGTAATAAATTGGTGTTCGATGTGGAACTCGTGAACCGAAGGGGATGTTGGGCCTTGCTCGATATTCAAATTTAGAGGCTCGACTTTTTCTCCGGTTCGATCTTGTGTTGGCACTCGGAGAGGGGACGACGACTCCCCGACTGTGGAATCTAAGCCGGCTACCGATGCAGTTATTTGACCGTGAACTGCGGCTACAATGAAAGCCCACAAATACGTAAACAAACTTTTATTTTATACTTTTAAAAAAAAGCTTAATGCTTCAGCAGGTACCCGAGTTTGTCCCCAAAAACCTACTACCCCCTGAACTTTCAGAAAGATCGTGACTTCCTCAAATTTCAAAAAGTGCACCAATTTGCTCCTTGAACAACATGTGTTGGAATCTGGTTGGTTTGACTTTTCAAAGATGTCACTTTTCTGATTTTGTTTTTTCAACTAGAAGTTGACACGTGGCATTCAAGGAGCTATAGGGTAAATTTGAAAGTTAAAAAGGGTAGTAGATTTTCTAGGGTAAGTTCAAGGACTTATGCATTAAGCCTTTTAAAAAGGTTTAATTACATCAATAGGTACTTGAACATGTACCAAAAAACCTACTACCCCTTGAATTTCCAAAGTGACTTTGTAAAATTTTTTGTTTACTTGTGATGCTCCCAGAACGGCTACGTGTTAACTTTTTGTTGGTTTGACTATTCAAAGAAGTAATTTTACTGATTTTCTCTCTCCAATCAGAAACTGGCATGTGACGTTAAGGGAGCAAAGTTGTGCATTTTTTAAAATCAAGGGAGCTACAAGGTCACTTTGAGGGCAATAGGTTTTATAGAACAAGTTTAGGTATCTAGTGATACATTCGGCCTTTCAAATATGACTGAAAAGTCACATGAGCAAACCGACTACACAAGGTTCGGTTTATAACAGCTACTATATCATCTAGTGGGCAAATTCGAAAAACCGAACCGTATTTCTTCGAAACGAACAAACAAACAAACTTTCAACGTGCAAGACACTATCTAAAGAATAAGTAATTGGAGAAGTGCACAAACCTTGAAGCCCTTCATTGGTAGTAACAAGATCGAGTTCAAGGAGATCGAGCAAGCGGCCAAGATCAACGCCGCTAGTCCAGTTTTCGGGGGGCTTTCCAACTTTCAACTTCAATCGGCCTCGATTAGCGGTCCCGCCCCAAATGATCCCAACCGGCCGTGGCTTATCACCATTTTGACCGGTCAACATAATGAGACTTCCGCTATCGCCTTCAAGATCGAACGGCCGCTCGTTCTCGCCAACGACGAGGAAATCCGTAAACAAACAGATCCCTTTCTCATCGTTATATTCCAAAGCGTAAGCCATGATGGTGCCCGTGGTCAACCCGGAGCTTCTTCCGACTTTGACCACCTGCCTTCCGATCAGACCGTTGATCGGAGACTGCAAGTCTATGACATGGACGTCACCAATCTCCCCTACGCCTCGCACGATAGTAGTCACGCAACTCATGTCAAAATCTTCGGCGAACGGGATGAACGCACCGTCTGCTCGCACAAATGTTTCTGCAAGGGAGAAATGTCGAAATGAGCGAGAAAAAGATGAATGTTCTGCATTATGTATCATACTAACACACGATAGCCATTTTCCCCATTTTTCATTCTCCAAACCCCCATTTTGCAAGATCTACGGTGTTTGATCTCCAACCATCTTCCCTATTTTTCATTCCCCAAATCAAAATCACTTTAAAATAATAATATCGTATTACTAAACTAACAAAAAGAAAAACAAGACAAAAACTAAAAACAATAAAAAAGCAAAAAGTAACATTATTTTATTCAATTCTCCAAAAAATTAATAATATTTTATTCAATCCCCCGAAATGGGGAATTTTTGGGGAATAGATCATTCTCCATATTTGGAAAACCCCATTTTGGGCATATAACTTATGGGGAATGGTTGACCATTCCCCATTTCGGGGAATTCCCCAAAATGGGGAACCATTGGACTTGCCTAAAGGGCCAGTTTGGGATTGCTTTCATCTGAGAGGCGGAATATAACGACACGAACATGAGATAATTTCGTGATAAGTTTAGCAAGGGAATTCACATTACCGGGGTTTGTTCCGGCGAAAATGCCATACCAAAGCTCATCTGTAATGAATGAAGTTGCTCTCTCAACAGCACCCAAATACACGCCGGGACCAAGGCTGGGTGGTAAAGGATGAAACATTTTCTGGCTCGGATAATCTAAATCCACCGCGACATGCCGATTTGTCAGGAAACCGACTTGTCTGTTTCCTGTTCGGCTTTTCACTATAGCACCCAATGTTCCGTATTTCTCCTGGTTAGCGACCTAAAAAAGTGAAGATAGTTAGAACTATAGCTACATGTACAAGAAATCAAGTGCCTACATAGAATAACCGAACAAAATTGTCGAAAGTGAACTTTCCTTTTCAATAAACAGTCCTATCTAATCAATAGGAAAAAAATTCAGAGCTACCTAGAATGTTGAACTGTAAAGTTCTCATGTTTAACTATTCCAAACTAACAAAACAAAAGCCGAATCGAATCAAATGACTAAACCAGCCTTAAAGTCAACAGTCAGGGAACAATCATATGGCATTAGTACCAAATAAGCTTTTCATGCTCTAATGTATCAAGCATATAGTTGTTTTTGACTTTTTTCATGCTACCCTAAACTTTCACAGAATTACCAGCCATTTGAGAAGCCTACCTCAGATGAACTTTGATAAGGCAACATAAACCGCAGTTTTCTCAATATTTTCTTTCTCATTTATCTAGGTATAAATGAATTGCAAAATACCTGGGAACCAGAACCAATACATGGATCGCTTCCGCCTAACCCATCGACAAGCTCTGTGTAAAACTGTTCCTTTGGAGTTGGTGCGGGTGCCCCATAATACGAGAATTCTACAACATCTACATCACACCACACGCCCCCTGGCCCCTGCCTCGTACAGTTAAAACAAGCACTTCAACTTCTCGAATAATCAAAAAGACGATAATAAGATAGTCACATATCTAACTAGGCTCATACCATTTGAACAAGCTACATGTTCTTATCCAAAATTTCGAATTTTCAAGTGATAGTTTGAATAAGGGCTAGGAGTTTATGTCGATGTTAATGTCAAATTAGTAATTTACATTATCAAATTGACTCCACTGCACCCCCAAGAAGCTTTTTGTAAAGAATTAAGAAAATAAATAATTGCAAAAAGGTTTAATGCATCAGTAGGTGCTTGAACTTGTCCCAGAAAATCCTATTACCCCTTGAACTGTCAAAGCGACCTCGTAGCACCTTCAACTTTCAAAAAGCACACCAATTTCCCCCTGAATGCCACGTGTTAGCTTCTTGTTGGTTTGACTTTTCAAAGATGTCATTTTTTTCCTCTCTCTAATCAGAATCTGACACATGGTGTTAAAGGGAGCAAGGTGGTGCACTTCTAGAAATTTGGGGGAGATACCAGATCACTTTGATAGTTCAAAATATGAAGTAAAAGAACATAATTTGCATAAAAGTCCATATTTAAAAACCTCAAGAGCAGCGGGTAAGCACTGGGCATGGTTGAGCCATTGCCGATGAACTTTCCGGGCAACAAAGACAAGAATCGCCGGAATATCCGTCAAGAAACCTCGCCGGATCCTAAACCCAATAGCAGTGCCATGGCTAAATCGGCGCAAAATTTTACTATGAAACGCCCTGATAGTCATCAGTTCAAGCAAGGTGGTGGCCCGCTGCCCCGATGGCAACCTCCCAAGAACTTCAGGGAGCACCCCTTTCTGAAGGTTCCTGAAATAGTTCACTCTATCTTCCGCTGTGACATTTAACCGACTCAGAGTCGGCCAAGAGAAATACGCGGCGTTGCTTTCCGAATGTTGACTGCCCGACGCGAACTGCTGAAGCGAAGAAGGGCTTGACCAAGGAAGATTACTATGATTGCAACAGTTTCTTTCCAAATCTAATGCCGATTCCTCAGATTGAGCGGATCCCGAATGATGGATTCGTAAATCGATTTTGTTACGGTCCATTGTTCAGCTCTCCTATATATACACAGCAATTTACAGCTTCTTGAAATCAATGGAACAGTTATTGATGTAATATTTGTGCTAAGACTATGAGGCAAGTATAGCAAACATTTAATTAGAACCAATAAAGAAAATCTTAGCCAGAACATAAGCTAGGGACAGAAATTAGACAGATCCAAATAACAAGTGGATATTCAATAATATTATATTTGACAATGATAGAAAGTTACAGAAAATAAGGACAAGACCTAATAATTTGTTTTAGATGTTCTCCTGAACTTTGAAAATAAGAGAATGAACTTCTGTAAGCAACAGCAAGTATACAACTAATGAGGAACTTGAAAACTATGAAATTAGAGACTAAGATAAGATGGTTTAAATCCCCCAGTCACAGTACCAAAACTAAAATCCATACAAAATCGATCGAAAACCCTAAATTCATAATTCACCAAATCATCAATACGGTACAAACAACAAAATTGACACGAAATTGGATAGAATCATAGAAGCAAACCTATAGGAAACAGGCAAATTAGAGTATCGTGATGAAATCGATGGAACCAGAAAGGAGAAAACAAAGAGTAGTGGAGGAGAAGGTATACCGATGAGAAATGAAAGAGCTGAAACGGAAAAGTAGAAAAAGAAAACCCCTTTGAAGACGCACATGCCCTGTAAATCAGAATGTTCGCCGGTGAGAGTAAATGGTAAAATGGGTAATATGAGAATTGGTGAAGTGATGAACAAGGAAGAAGGAAGCCATACCTGGTTGAGCTGTGCAGAGAAAAAACTCAGTTTTCTATGGAGAGAGGAAAAAAATAAGAGAAAATCTTGTTATTTTAAATAAATTAATTTAAATTATTTGGACAGATAAAGAAAAAGACAAAAATCAATATCATATAGAATCTATTATTATTATTATTATTATTATTATTATTATTGTACTTTGATATGAATGTTTTATTTATAAGCATTAGTTCCTTGGAAATTACATTTTATGTTTTAAATATAAAATGTTACGGTTATATAATAATTAAGGTGTTAGTTATAGTGATTTTATTTACAACAAAATATATTTTACTTTACTTCTAATTATTTATCAGCATTAAATCAATTATATGATTATAAAGAAAAAAGTAATGGAAACATTAATTTAATAGAATCACCATTAATTATAAAATTTTTATAAGTTTAATTTTTGATTTGTTAAGAGGATGAGTTATTTTTTTACGTTTATTTAATGTTGCTTCATATTTGTTAGATTTATATGTAAAAGAAGTAAACTTAACTATTTAAAGATTAAAATAATCATCTATGTATTACACATGAATTTAGACATAAATTTAGTTTACTTTTTGATTTTATTCAACCTTAATAGTTCGTTGTATCATCATACCATGTCAGAAAAAAAATTAGTTTTATAAAAAAATTTGAGCAATCATAACAAAAAAAATTATTTGCTTCTGTAAAATATAAGAGACATTGTGATTATACTAATAAAGTGTAAATCAGTTGGTAATGCAGTCTGAAAAATAAAATTTTAATTATAATAAATACATTTGTTAGAAATGTGACAAACTTTAATGATTAAGTCTCAAACAAGCATATTTTAATAAAAATACTTGTAAATATTATAAAAAAATTATATTAAATACCATGCATATAAGATTTCGTTGCCATTGATTTATTTTTCTTCCTTATCATGAATGTAGTGATCACCTTGGTTGGTGGAAAAACAAAAGGAAGAAAATATATTGGAGGACAAAATTTATCTTTCGATCCTTTAAATTTATTTTAGTTTTAATTGTGGAATTAAAATTATTGGTGGAGGTCCCATCCATATTTGCTCCCTAAAAGTAACACATTATTTTTCCAAATAATTCAATTCTCTTTATCTTGTTGGGGTAAGGAGTAGGGTAAGCTTTTCACTTTTTTCTATTTAGGTTATTTTAATTGTTTAGAATAATATATAGTGAAAAAACATTCTCACGTTTAAAAATAAGTTTAGAATAATATATAGTGAAAAAACATTCTCACGTTTAAAAATAAATTATCTTTATTATTTAATATAATCATATTTGGTTGAAATGTTAGTGGCGGCTCATGTTTTATTTATTGTTATCAGTAAGTTTTATCTGCAAAACAACAAAAGAAATATTATTTAAAGTTCATACGATGACACGTAAAACAGATATTTGATGGGAAAAAAAAACAAGTAAACAGTGATTGAAAAAGGTTTTCAAACAGTCTAAAGTTAAAAGCATTTTCCCTTTACAAAAACACTAATTTCAAGCCTTATTAAACCATAAATCACACTCTTGATTTGAGAGTTTCAAAAGAAAAAAAAAGTGACCGAACTTTTGTATAATTTTAAAAATATATAATCAAATAGTTAATGGAAATAGCTTCTAATTTTTTTGAGTATTTCAATTATAGTCATGTTATGTTAGACTCATAATAGTAATAGATATAATCCCATTTCATTTTGTAATAATAAAAAATCTAATTGCATGTTCTTGGCATGTGGATTAATTTCCAGTATGTGCTTCTAAAAGATCTTGTGTTCGTGAATAGACTCGTCGGAGTACAGATGTGTGACTATCATATAATTTTGTTAATTCCATGGTTTTCAGAACCGGACCGATCATCGAACCGGTGAAGAGGGTGGTTCATGAATTTAAGATTCAACCAGATTAAATCGGTGGTCGAACAGGATTTTCCAAAAATTGAAAAAATATTATTTAAATAAGATACAGTGAATTTATTTACACAATACACTAAATAAATAAAGTAAATCCTTAATTTAAAACTAAGAAAAAGTTTTATATAGATATTATAAAAGAAATATAATACAAATATGTATCAAACAAGTGTTGTAGTTGAATGGTAGGCATAATCGATAACAAGCTGAAGGTTCAGAGTTCGATTCCTGCCTACTGCAAAAAATTTAAAAAACATTATTTTTAACAAGAATAAGTGAACCGACCGGTTGAAGCAACCGATTTCTGGTTCAATTAGGTCTGATCGATCGATTTAACCGATCAATTTCCGGTCTTTTACCAGACATTGAACAGGGTGAAAATCGACCGGACCAATGACCGGTTCCGATCAGACCCGATCCGACCGGCCGGTCCGGTCCGGTTTTCAAAACTATAGTTAATACTTTTTGAATTGAATCGTCTAAAACAATTCAATTTATATAATAAAGGGGGTGTTTCTCTAAATTTATGACTTGTGACTTATAGCTTAAAAGTGTTTTTCTAACTTTTAAGGAGTTTAAAAATAAGTAGTAAAACGATTTTTAAGTCATTAAAAGTGTTTCTCAAAATTGAATTTTAAGTCACTTTTAAGTTGTTGAATTTTGAAAAGACTATAAAGTATATGTTTTATAAAAGTATTGAATATAATATAGGGGTAATATAGTAATTTGTTTGGTCAAAAATATATTTGAAAAAAAATCACTTTTAAAAAGTAAGTATTACCTACATCTTATTTTTTACTTAAAAGTAACTTTTTTAAGTTGAAAAAAGTTTAGAGAAACACTAAACTAACTAACTTTTAATTTAAAATTCTACTTTCAAATAAGTTTGACTAACTTTTAAATTTAGAGAAACACCCTCAGAATTATATCTTTTTGTGTACTAAATTACATAATAATAGTAATAATTAGATGTACTAACAGTAATAATTTTTTGAAGAAAAAAATCCCAAGTGGCCATTTGT
>CATIWQ010164904.1:0-14793 GCA_949673415.1 Euphorbia schlechtendalii | reverse complement strand
AAAAAAAATAGAAAGAGATAAAATCGCTTAAGAAAACAACAACCGCCAACGTCACCTCATTGTATTTGTTGATTGTTATTGTTTGTTTGACTATTTGCATCCAACTCACTGCATGTATTGAAATGACATTTGTTTCTCACTTTCTCTTCATATTAATTACAAATAACATGTAAATGCAAAATTAACGACTGTGCCTTCTAAAGTATGAGGTTTGAGCTGTCTAAGCCAACTTGATGTCTCAAGCAACGAGTTGATGCACTCTGCTTAGATAATTGTTGTTTTAGAAAAAGTCATTGCTAGGCGCATTTCCAGCCTAGAAGCCCTTCATGACAAATTTTGAATCTACGGAAAAGGAGGGGAATTCTCAGGTGGGAGAAATGGAATTTGCAAATGATTTAAAGAGGAAGCAGGTTTCTAAAGAGATTGAGGGTAGTTCTACTGATCTTTCAAAGTCAGACGAGATTGTCAGTGGAGCTTTTTTATTGTTAGAGGCGGGGACTGCCGAGGTGCATACCCGCCGGGAGCAATGAGTGTGTTAAGTTGGAACTGTTGTGACCTAAGCCGAGCTGCAACAGTTCAGGAGTTGCGGGAAGTGGTATCCCGGCTGCGGCCTAAACTGGTTTTCCTTATGGAAGTTAGATGCTCAAGGTCCCGAATTTGAATACGTGTGTAAGCAGATTGGCTTAACGAACAGCTTTTTAGTTCGGGGCAACGGCTCAGGTGGAGGAGTGGCTTTGCTTTGGGATATTTCAAGCAAGGTTCAGCTTCGTAGTTATGACCTTTTTTCCACATTGACACGGATATTGAATTGCTTAATAACAAGTGGCGATTCACTGGTTTTTATGGAAACCCGAAGGGGCATCTTCGTCATTTCTCTTGGTCTCTCTTAGAAAAACTCGCTTCGACTAATACGGGTCCGTGGACTGTCTTGGGGATTTTAACGAACTCCTTCATTTTGATGAAAAACAAGGCGGTGCTCCGCCTCCGTTATCAGGCATCATGAACTTTCAGCAAGCTATGGATAATTGTGGTCTTTCGGATATGGGTTTTTTGGGCTTTCCTTTCACGTGGGAAAGATCAAACAATGGTGTGGTTATTTTGAGAGAGAAATTGGACAGAGGAATTGCAAATGGAAAATGGTTTCAATACCATCCAAATCAAGTTATTAAGCATGTGAGTATGTATACAAGTGATCGTGATGGAATTCTTATGCAAAACCGAAATATAACAACCTCTGCCCCTCGCTTTTTTCGGTTCAATAATGAATGGAGGAATCACAATGGATGTCGAGGCATTATTGAGGAGGTTTGGGCAGCAAAGTCAGGCCGTGGTGTCCCTGATTTACTAGATGAGGCTGCAGTAAAGTTTCGAGAATGGAACGTTTCTATATGTGGGACAGCTTCCAACAGCAGCTTGCAGACTCAAAAGCAACAGTGAAACAATTCCGGTTGAGGCAGGGGGTATCGGAATATTTTCAGGCCAGAGAGCAAATAGCTTGTATCTACCGGGATAAAGAAGCCTATTGGAAACAGCGAACTCATTTAAAATGGTTGCAATGTGGCGATAACAACACACGATTTTTTCATTCGTACGCATCGGCAAGGAGAAAGAAGAATTCAATTGAATTTCTTGTGGACGATAATGGTCTCATCCTTGAATGGGGAAAGGGCTTGGAGGAGCATATTAACGATTTCTATCAACGGCTCTTCTCTGAATCCGCACAACTTGACCTCTCCTTTATCGATCATGTTGCGGACAGGATTACCATGGAGCAAAATAATGACCTCTGTAGACCCCTTTCAAAGGAAGAAGTTACAACAGCGATTTTCTCGATGCATCCCGATAAGGTGCTCGGTTCACAATGGCAGGCTGCTTCCGCGCCTCCCAGGCAGATTGCAGGTTCGGGGGCTGGCTCGGTTCCTGGACAGCAGTGCAATACAGGGGATATGTGAGGAATGGAGTCTGGTTGCTGCCTATTCTGTCGTACCTCAAGTGCAACACGGACGCGGCGATCTTTCTCGATGGAGAGTCGATTTCCTTCGGAATGATTATTCAGAATGCAGGTGGCCAATTTGTTGCTGCGAAATCAGGCCTTCTGAAGCCACACATCACAATCTCGGAGGCCGAAGCTTTCTCGGTTCGGGAAGCGCTATCGTGGATCAAATCTCTTCGATTCACCCATATTGTTATAGAAACTGACTGCATGATCCTTTATGAAGCCCTGGTATCGTCCGATCATGGATAATCTTATTTAAGCTCTATTGTTGAGGATTGTAAAGCATTAGCAAGTACTTTTATTTCTTGTCATTTTAGTCATGTAACAAGGTCCCAAAACTCTATAGCTCATTCTTTAGCTAGGGATGTTGTTTTGAACTCGAATAATGGGGTTGGGTTGACAAACCCCCCCGTCTTGTAACGCTTCACTTATTTAATATAATCCTCTTTCTTCAAAAAAGAAAAAGTCAAAGCTCGAAATTTTATGAATCATATATGATTTTTTATATAAGAGTAATTAAACTTATATCCAAAAAAGTTATATTTTATTATTTTTACAATAATGAGTAATTAATATTCACTTTGTCATTTTATTATATTCTTTTTTTGTTTTTACCTTTTCATATTGACTCTGTCTTCCCTTTTAACTACCTTCTCTCTCATATTTAATTTGAATTTCGTAACTTCAAACCTCTATTGAATCGATGCTTTGATATATTTTGTTCGTCTTAATTTTATCATTACAATGACATACACTTTGAATTTTGCAAAAAAAATATAAAATTATCCAATCTTATACATAGTACAATAGCTATAAAAAGATTTTTATGAAGACGTTATACAGTTTATGAAAATGGTATAATGTATCAATACTGTATAATATATATTATACTACTCTTATATCATGTATAACACTTTCATGAAAAAAGCAGTAAAAATAGGTATAATACAACTATTATACTATGTATAAGACCACAATAAATTATTTTTTTTACTAGAAAGTAAGTTTTGTTGTAAACATAACTACTATTATACCATGCATAAGAGCTTTCATATCAGGTTTAAAGTCTTCATGCCATGATTTTTATGGGGAAATAAATAATGTTATGAACATAAAAGAGAAAAAACTATATAAATACATTATACAACTTTATACCATACATAAAGCATTCATGAAAAGGCAGTAAAAAGGGCATTATACCACAGTTATACATTTGTATAAGATTGCGAAAACATTATTTATTTTTTCGAAAAATTTGAAGTATATGTCATTTCAAAGATAAAATTAACACGAACAAAATATTTGAAAGCGTCGATTCGAAAAAATCAACGATTTGTGAGATATGAAACGTTTGAAGATGGCGAATTCAAATTAAATATAAGAGAAAATGTAGTTATAAGGGTTGACAAAATCAACTTAAAAAATGGTTGAAGGAAAAAATGTTTCTCCTTTTCATGTAAAAGAAAGTTTTGCAAAAGTAAAGATTTGTAGAGGTTAAATTTTATAAGAATATATGACAAATAAAAAAATGTCCCTTAATATAAAGGGTTTTTTTCACAAATGCAGTAATATGAATAAATAATTTAGGCAAATAATCACTAATTGTAAGAATATCTAATTAATTAGATTTAATCTAACCTTATTAATAAGAACATTCTCTCTTAATTAATTTGAATTTCTTAACTTAAAAAGAATCATATCTCTCAAACCGTTAATTTTTTCGAAACGATTCTTTAGAATATTTTGTTCATTTCATTAAAACAAGATCCAACTTGATATACTTTTGACTAAAAAAATTGAAAGTTCAAATTGGTATAATTCGTATTATACGAGTTTGCATTTTGGTATAATTTTCATTATACCAGAATTCTTTATACTTGATTTTTTCCAGGTGATATAATGCATATTATACGAGTTTGTAAATTAGTTTGATGGTCGTTATAGTTGATTTTTGGTATAAAGAAACCCGGTATAATGAATATTATACCAAAATGCAAACTGGTATAATTCAAATTTTTTGTCGAAAGTATATCGAGCTAGATTTTTTATTTAAAGATAAAAATGAAACGAACAAAATATTCTTAAGAATAGTTTCGAAAAAATTAACGGTTTGAAAGATTTGATCGTTTTAAGTTAAGAAATTCAAACTAAGTGAGAAAGAGAAGGTTGTTAATTAGTAAAATTGTAATTCAGGTATAAGTTCAATATGAAATATAATGAGACAAAATTACTAATTTATACTATTTAGGATAAAATTACAATTAAATCTAATTAGTTAGCATTTCTTACAATTCTCCTTATATAAATAACCAAACCCTATTTGAGCTAGGCCCGACTAATAAATTTTGTATTTAGTATATATTTACATATTAAATTTTTTATTTTGAACTTTTATACATGATATCCTATTAAATTTGTGTACAGTACAATAAATATTTTTAGATATTAATAATTTTAAGTAAATAATGTAATTATATGTAAAATTTACATGAAGAAACGAATTCCAAATGAATTATACAATCGATACCTCATTTTCAAGATTTCAATTTTAGTAGAAAAACACCCACAATAAAATATTAATTAATACTCTTTAAATTAATAACCTCTTTAAAATTATATATTTCTCCGATCCCGGCTTGGGCCAGCTCAAAAAATGAACAATTTAGTTAAGATAATAAGATAACAATTTTTTGAAATTTTTTTTATAGATATATAGTCCCAGTAATATCGTAAATTAATAATTCACCATAGTTATATATATATATATATATATATATATATATATATATATATATATATATATATATATATTACAATTTACTAACATATGATTCCACTGGTGTCTACTTCTTCTTAAAAGTTTAAATCTTCTTAAATCACATCTCTAAGCTTCCTTATTGCATCCAAAAAATCGGGTGTATTGTTTTCAAATTGTATTAAAAAATTATTAAGAGTTTTAGATGAGTTGAGTGCAATGATGTTGCGTTATCATCAACATCATCTTTAACATTATAGTACATTTTATGCCAACATTCTTGAAGTCTACAGATTCTTTACATTGTCTCTAAATTTATATAAATAAAAATTAAATTTTTTTATATTGACCTCTCTATAAATTAATAATTATTATTTTATCAATTAATTAATATATCTCTATATTAATAAAATTCTTCAATCCCATCTGTTAGCTTTTTGTCTTAATATCTCAATATCTCACTTACATACGGTAAAATTTTTATTTGAGATTGAAAGATTTTATAAATATAGAGAGGTATTAATTAATTGATAAATTGATAATTATTAAATTATAGAGAGTTCAATATAAAAAAAAATTAATTTTTATTTATGTGTTTTGGCTCTTCTTCTTCTTCTTCGTGTCTAATGAAGTGGAGTTGTTCCAACCCTACTTCATTTTCGATTTTAAATTTTTAAGTGTGAACAGTGCCACTTCAAATTTGAAGTGACATTGTTCACAACTTCAAAATATTTTCTTTTATTATTTATTGTTTTAATTTTTTTTTAATTCTTTTACTTTGAATATATATTTAAAATGTTAATGTTCATTTATTTATAAAAAATTATTTTATTTTTTAAAAAATTATTATTACTTTTATAGTTGTGGTTTTAAAGTTTGAAGTGAAAAATAAAGTTTAGGGTTGAAGAAAAAACACTGTAACAACTTTAAATTATAAAGTAAAATGGAATTTGAAGTGAAAATTGAAGGTGTAGGGTTAGAGATTTCATTTGAAAATGTTCATCTAATTCATCTTATTGCGATTCACGATATACCCTTCACTCCATCTGCCATGGATGTCTTAGCTCTCTTGTTCTAT
This sequence comes from Euphorbia schlechtendalii, assembly GCA_949673415.1. Lineage (NCBI taxonomy): Eukaryota > Viridiplantae > Streptophyta > Magnoliopsida > Malpighiales > Euphorbiaceae > Euphorbia > Euphorbia schlechtendalii. The sequence continues at coordinate 8,964 of CATIWQ010164904.1, read as the reverse complement.
GCTCATGAATTTCTCTTTTTCTATGCTTATAAAAATATAATGATTAACTAGATTTTTTTTATAAATATGAATTTTGAAGATATTGGATTTCGAATTTAGAGGATCTCATACATCCACTTTGGGAGACGTACCAAATTGGTATATTTTACTAAATTTAATTCTGTTAACACTTACTACATTTGATTCCTAATCCTACTCAATTTATACTTTTTACTTTGGTTACTTTTACTTGTCATTTTAATATATCAATGCATCTTTCAATAAGTTATTCCTAATTTACCCTTACATTAATTAAGAAAGAGATTAAGTGTAAAATTAATTTATAAGTTAGTAATTAAGAAGATAAATAATTTTCAATTTTATTATCAAGTGAAAAGAATAAATTAGTCATTTTAATGCTGCATTAAAAATCTTATTGATTTTGATGAAAAAAATTAAAATTACTATGGGAACCGGAGAGAATATATTTATTGCATACATGGAATAGAATTATTGGTATTTGAGACATGAATTTGGTTCCTACAATTGAAGCCTTTACATTACTTATAATAAAAGGTACAACTTTGTCAATATTCACAAATTTTCTTTACTGGAGAAAGTTCTCTAATGTAAAAAAAGTAAAACGTTACTTAGTAGCGCAACCTTTGATTATTCAATTTCTCTATATGCTATACAATAGGAGACCTCAATTTGCTATTCTCAACTCAATCACTACAATCTCTAACCTTCATCAGCACCTTCATTTTGCTTTGCTTGTTGACGTTCCACAAAACCATCCCATTGTGTATATACTATATAAGTGAAAGATTGGATATTGAGTAACTTCGAGATGCAAATCGTGGCATATGTCCTAGGGTCGAGATCTAAAAGAATGGATAAGATAATTAGTATCTTTGTCTCTAGAATCTTGTACAAAAAGAGTTTGAGAAAGATTCCATTTGCAAAATAATGAGCCCAAATGTATTCCAATGACTAAGAATATGATTCTTGGTGAAAGTATTTATCCTGAAACTCCTGTCAAGTTGGAGGATGTGGAAATGTTCCATATATTGGCATTAAATATGCTATGTTATACTCCATACCTAATATAATTCATGTTGTGTGCATTGAAGTAATATATTAGTTCATTCTAGTAATAGAGCACTAGAAGACCGTTAAGAAAATTGTAGGATACTCGTGTATGACCATTGATTATGCTTTAATGTATTGAACCAAGGTAATGACCCTATAGAATACATAGATGCATATTAGCTAAGGCTAAGAGTGAAATTGAGTTTTTTCCATATATGGGAAAAGATTTTGTTTGACAAAAAAGACTTTTGAGTCTTCTTATGTTGAGTGCTCCAAACAAAATGTTGACTATATAAAAATAGTCAAACATCGATATCCTATGCGATAGACCCCAAATATCGTAGTAGCAACAAGTATATCGATGTCAAGTATCTATTTAGTTGTAGACTAAGTAACACGAGAAGAGGTCAATATGAGGTACTCCCTCCAACTTTTAATAATAGACGTTTTACTAAGTATGCTTTTACTTTTTTTAATTGTCATTCTCTTCATTCAATGTAACTTTTCCCTTATTTTTCCACTTATACCCATATTTACTTCTACAAATTTCCAAGATGAACTAAAGTTAAACCAATTTCAATCTCCAAAAAGAATTTGAAGAGTCTCCAATTATTTAAACTGAAAAAAAAACATGGAGATTTCACTGAACATAGTTTAACAAAGATTCTTCTACTTCTTCGTCTGATATTGCTTCTAATTGTGTGTCACCTTCTTCTTCATATGGTTCACTATTTAAATCAATTAAAAACTTATTTGATGAATAGATTTCAGGTATTAAATGATTGAAAGGAACATTAAAATCAAAATCCATATTGTGTTTTTATTTGACATGATTGCATTTATATAGATGAAGGTTAATAAAAATTTTAATAACAGATTTTGGCGAAAATATTGTGTAAATAATTTCAATAGTTCAATTGAAAATTTGATTTAGGTGCCACTCTTGATTAAATGGTTTCTCAACTTGGATTGTAGCACTTGGGTAATAATTGCTCATCTTGGGAGTGGAAAATGGAGTCATTTATGCAGACATGGAGTTAATAAAGTTTTAAAGGCAAATTAGTCATATCACACCCTTAATTAATCATTTCTTAATAGGTATGAAACAGTTAAAACGTCTATTATTAAAAGTTGGAGGGAGTATTTATCTACTCATTGCGTGCTTGTAGATTTGTTTACGAAGTATGTCTCAAAAAGATGTATATATGAAATATATCAAAGAGTTAAATATGCGTAGATTATATTTATTCGTTTACCTCATTTATTATACCCTTCAAATCGAGAACGATATTGTATTAATATAAATGAGTTTTATTCTATGAGCAATGTATGTGTGTGTATATGTTATGTACATATTATTTTTTCATTCATAGCATGTCAGACAAAGAAGTAACCCACTCACATGGGTGTTTACCCTAGTGTTATCACGAGAATATAGACTAGGATGAAATTGATTTTGAACAACTATGTGTAGTTCGAAAACCTGTTCAAAATTGTGAATCGACTTGTTTAGTAACAAGAAAATTGCAATGTATAATACATTGCATACCTAATCCAAAAAGGAATCGACTAAGAATTGTGTAGTTCACATGACAATTGGTCATATTCTGTCTGAAGAGCTAAAGATAGTTCATTTAGTCGATCAAGGTTAAATGCTAGGTTGCATTGTAACCGAAACCTTTATATGATGTTGGTTGATATGACAAGACATGCGCTCCTTTATAAGGGTAGAAAGGAAATGACACCATGGCACATTATCAAAGTGGGAGAGAAATAAGTTTTCGAGATAATGCGTACTTTTCGACCATGAGATGAGAAGTTTGTACGATGTACAAGGATCTCAACTTTTCTAATGTGAGACTCGGTCCATTATATTGTTATTGGACCTTACCCTCAATATTATTGAGTTATTTTGGTAAGTAAGGACTAGTAAGGGATATTTGATCAATCACCAAGAGATTATAATATGATTCGATCTGGGAGAGATTGGTTGATGGACCGAACTAGTTCTGTACGGAATTGAAAACTTACAAGGAAGATTTGGCCAATTAACATTTACTAGAGTTCTGTTAGTTCACTAGCATGCCTATCTTATATTTGTGATAAGATAGTGAATAACAGATTAAGACTTCCGAGATCGTAAAAGATGTGGAAGTGGATGATTGTTGACCAGTCTAGGGTAAAGCATACGCACTATATATTGATGTGATATTTTAAATACTGTATATTAACATATATGGTCGAGTATCATTCAGAATAGTCTTGGCAGACCCTAACGGGTACAAGATATTTTCTGAATTCTAGATGTTAATATATTTGGTTAAGTACCACTTAAGATAGTCTTGGCATACCCTAACAGGTGCAAGACAAAGGGTTCCTAATAGTATGCCGGTCGCACGACTTCACAGCATGCAGAAGATTTAATAACCTTGTACGGAATGTGACCCGTCAAATGCGAGTGAGAGATGTTGGAAATACCCGGTCCGCCCGTGAGCGGGTCAATCGGGTCAAAGGATCCGATCCAATTTAGTTATTTGGACTAAATTGAAAAGTTATAGAACTTTAAGGAAGTAATTACAAATAATCAAGAGTTTAAGGACTTAATTGTAATTAATCCATTTCCATATTATCTATACAAACAAACGTGTATATTGGAAAAAGGTATTGAAAATATTCATTATACACGGTAACAGTAATGAATTCATTTTCATTATCATTATTCATTTTCCAATCAATTCTCTCTCCCGGGTTTTTCATCTTATGACGAAACATCGCAAATCGATATTTATCGATCTTAATAGAAGCTGTGGATATACATCCATACTCCGATAAACTGTGAGATAGATCCAATTCGACATTCAAGCGGTGTTCTTCGATCTTGGGCAAATGGAAAAGGTTAGTACCAAATTCGTTTCCTATCTAAGTTTCCCTTCAATTACTTACTTTAGTTGTTTCAACATATATTTTAAAGCGACATAATGTATTTTAGTAAAAGTCATGAGATTTCAGGAAAAACAATTATGGTAAAAATTTGATTGGAATTTGCTTAAAAATGGTTGGATAACCAAAATTTTCAAATGATATTATATTATTACAAATATGTGCATGTAAAGTTAAAGAAGTTTTGCATTGTTTATTAGTGAAATAATAAAGTTGTTGATGAAAGGTTTCTTGAACGCGCTTCCATTCTCTATGGGCCTAAATTTCATCTTTTGATTAAGGTCTTGAAAATTTTCGGGACGGCCCTGTTCTCCTATATGCCATGTGTCAGCTTTTTCCCAATTTTTCTCTTTTGAATCAGATTTTAACATGTGATATTAAAGAGACAAATTGATGCAATTTATGAAGTTTAAGTACAAGTTTATGGGGTTATTCTGAACTCTTAAAATTTCACGGAGGAAATGAAGTTCAAGGACAAGTTCAAAATGCTCCACATGTATTGAGCAACATATTGTACTGTACCGCACTTTTATGAACCACTAAGAATTATGGACCAAACAAGACTCTCTGTTAATAGGTCTACTTGTAATTAGTATTCACAGTCAATTAACAAATTCAAGGATCACAAATTTCCAGCTATTTGCTGAAGCAAATGATTGCAACATCTGCATTGGTAGGACTTGTGAAACAGAAACAAATAGCAAGATCATGAATTGATGATATTGATTCTCATAATAACAAGGAAAATACAGCAGAATAAATGTTAATGTTATGGTATGGATAATTTGAATTCAAGGGAGGGGCTAATCAAGAAAAGCAGAAGAAGAAAGAGCGCGTGAGAATTCAGGATAATCAATCTTGCCATCTCCATTACTATCTGCTTCTTTCATCATCCCATTCAATTCTTGTAATGTAAGTCGATGCCCTAATTTTGCCATTTCTCCGGCCAACTCTGCCGCCGTTATATATCCATTTCCGTCTCTATCGAACATCTTGAAGATCTTCTTCATCTGCTCTTCGCTCACCTCCTGCTTTTCCGGCGGCACTACCACCTCTCTGCATTCTATTGAACCGTTTCTGTCCATATCGGTCTTATGGATTATGGATTGTAGCTGATCTGCGCTGGGCTCTGTCATTTTCTTTTGCTCTTGCTCTTGCTTGTCCGTCGCTAATAATAATGTATTTGAAATAATTGTATTTGGTTTTAAATTTAATAATGTATCGTAGGCGTGATTGATTCCAAATGTCGGATCCAGTGAATCAAAGAAAGTTCCATTTGGACAAATTATACAAACTACTGGTCGTTTGACAAAAAATTTCAATACAAAATTCTAAATCATTTTTCCATAGTTATGTATGATATAGCGATTTTTTAAAAATATATAGTATGGTATATGGTATTATTTTTTAAAATTTTAACTTGAATGAAAGGAAAACCATCATATTTATGATTCTATTTTCATGATTTTTGAAATCATGGAAAATCATGAAAATAGAATTATAAATATGATGATTTTCATGAGAAAATTATACTATGAAAAAACCTGTACAAGTAAACTTAATTAAAAAACCATACCTTATTATGAACCAAAGAAGTTGCAAGTCACCAATTAAGAAATCTAGATTCACATTTTTTTAATGAAGAAAGTTTATAACCTCATTTGACCTTATTGTACCAAATTACGATTTAGAGAGCATATGTCATAACTATGGTTTTCAGAATTGGATCGGTCATCGAACTTGTGAAGAGGGTGATTCATGGATTTAAAATTCAACCGGATTAAATTAGTGATCGAACCTGATTTTCTAAAAATTGAAAAAATATTATTTAAATAAGATATGATGAATTTATTTACACAAGACATTAAATAAATAAAGTAAATACTTAATTTAAAACTAAGTAAAAATTTTATATAGATATCATAAAAGAAATATAATACAAATGTGTATCAAATAAATCTTGTAGTTGAGTGGTAAGCATAATAGATAACAAGCTGAAGGTTCTGAGTTTGATTCCTGCCTATTGCAAAAAAATTTTAAAAAATCATTTTTAACAAGAATAAATGAACTGACCGGTTGAAGTAACCGATTTCCGATTCAATCAGGTCCGACCGGCCAGTTTAACCGGTCAACATCTGATTTTTTACCAGACATTGAACCGGGTAAAAACCGATCGAACCAATGACCAATTCCGATCAGACCCAGTCCGACCGGCTGATCCGGTTTTCAAAACCATGATCATAACATCAGCCGGTCGTTTTTTGACACAAACGCCATTTCACACTTTTCACATCAACATTTTATGCTACAAAGTTAGAAATTTTTGTATCATAATCATTCCAAGTTCCAATGAAGAAATTTTGGGCACGCTTGAGAATTTTTTCAAGGTATACAATGTAAAGTGCGTCAAGAGAAGCGATCATAGAAAGGAAGGTTGATTGCCATTATTAGTACTGTAGTCGAATTATTCATGAAGATCATAATCCATTATTTCACATTAGTTGTTACAGAAAAAGACAAAAGTAATCAACATCAATGCAATTAAGTTACAACAATAATACCTAGTAGGATATGCAATGCAATTTGACCCTTTTTCCCTTCTACGAGGTTGAACAAAACTACAAATGCAGCGGACTTGATATTCAAAACTCCAACCTTGCTGATATACCTTCCAACAAAACCATCCTCCTCTTTTTTCCCCTTTAGTTTTTTTTTATCTTTTTCTTCCAATTTGCTCAACATTATTAAGCAGCAACTTTCTTGGATGTTACCGAATTAATAATGGTAGCAAATTCAGGGCCCTGCATCACCATTACATCAGTCATTGTATGGTTCAAATGTATTGACATAATCTAGTAAAGAATATCTTTTTTTTAGGGAATATACCTTTAAGGATGCACCGCCAACAAGAAAACCATCAATGTCTTCTTCCTTTGCAAGTTCTGCACTGTTGCTTCCATTAACAGATCCTGAAATGTCAAAGCCAGAGATCATCACACTGTAAGAATCAGACGATCTAACCAAATTTTGACATGATATTAGCGAGCAAATTAACTCGTAAAACCCTATTCTATTCTGAGAAAAGAAATAGTATTTACCTCCATAGATAATGCGTGTTTTGGATGCAACTTCTTCTGAGACATTATTTTTGAGCCAATCACGAACAGCAACATGCACTTCTTGAGCTTGTTGAGGTGTGGCGACTTTTCCAGTCCCAATAGCCCACACAGGCTCATATGCAATTACTATATTATCCCAACTTGGAACAGCATCTACACATCGTATATTATTAGGTCAGGAATTTGTCACTGCAATTATGAGCAACTGGCTTTCCATTTTAGGATACATGAAAAAAGCAAGTACCTGCAAATGCCTTCAATTGCTCAAAACAGACATCAAACGTTTTTCCAGCCTCTCTTTCTTGCAACAGCTCACCGATACAAGCTATCACTCCTAGACCATGGCTCAAAGCATAAGCAGCCTTCTTTCCGATCAACTGAAGAAAGCAAAGATTCAAATTTAATGGTAAATAAACCTCAACATTTGAAAACGGTACTTAACTGAAGAAAGCAAATAATCACATTCAGTCAAATTTAGTTGCTGAATCATTTGTTCCAACTTACTGACCAGAAAAGGCCTACACCTAAAGTTCAACATTCTAGGTGAAAATCTAAAACGAGGTTATCAGCACAAGACAAGGTTTTATAACTTGCAATTAGACTGAAGTCTAACCATTAAAATATACGAACGAACTAACAATTAGCCAAAGTAACATGGATGAAACTATGCAGAAAGAATAACTACATCTTTCCTTTGAACGCTATAAAACATAAAATGTTTGTGTAAGACTTTCACCTCACTCTTTTCACCGATTATGTGTCTGCGCTCAGAATGCCCAAGAATAACCCATTTGCAGCCAATATCTTTCAATTGTTCTGCACTGAAAAACATACAAGACAAATTGCATTAGCAACAACAGATGAGTATAATCAAGAACAAGATACATTTACAAGACATACAAACATATCCACTTTAATGGAAGATATTCTTACCTGCAAATAGTGCAAATGTATGGTATTGGAGTCAAAAGCAAAGTTGGATTAATGTTGTGACAGAACTTGAAATACATTATCCTTGTACTCAGAACAAATCAGATTAAACTAAATTCTCCAGGACCAAAAATAGTTTAACTGAAAAGTTAGGGTTAGTTTTATTCAGATAGGACTGTGATCACAACTAAAGCATTGTTTTAAAGCATGACATTGGGCACTTCTAATATAACACGTTTCAATACATAAACTTTAGGCTTTACCCAAAAGCGAATAATTTGTCTCTATGAACTCTCCAAAAAGAGTTGGACTACTGGTTCTCTTTTCTCTTTTTTCCTTTTCTAGGTTTTTTGTGTATGATCAAGAATATACATGACATCTAGCTAGTTATTATGTTTTTTTGGTTTCGAATGCTTGAGTGTGTTGCAATACAATATAAGCTATTATTAGGGTTGAAAATAGGACTCCAAATCTCTGAATCCGATGAAGATCTGCTCCGATAAGGATGGAGAATCCCCGATAAGAATTCTCCACGGGTAGGGAGTGAAGAATTTTTCGTACCCGAAACTTTAATGGATAAGGAGATGGGGAATGCACTTCCCAATCTGATAAATCCCCGAACCCGACACCAATATACCTCCATTGAAAAATCCTCGAATATTTCTTGTATTATTCTTGAAACCTCCAAATATTATTTTTTATTTTATAAAAATTATAGTTTATATTATATGGCATATGGATATAGACTTATTCCAAATTTTTTTATATATATAAATGGAAGAACAAAGTAGAATTGAACCAAATATTGTTGATTTTGATGTTTTTATCTATACTCTTTATTTTGAATGTTGAACATTGCATCTCAAGTTTGATGTTTATTTTCTTAGGATTTATTATGTAATGT
>CATIWQ010164858.1:0-23382 GCA_949673415.1 Euphorbia schlechtendalii | reverse complement strand
GTGATAAGGGGTATTGACAACACCTACATTTTTCGTGAACAAGTTTTTGGCATTATTATTGAGGATAAGTCTTACTAAACGAGTATAGCCAAGTCTCACGAACATCTTTTTGGAACCGTAAAGATATTAAACTTATCAGTGAAAAAGTGGCGAACAGCAACAGAAATAATATTCTTAGTGACAGCAGGATTTCAATAGCAATTGTTCAAAACTAAAACAAGGCCACTAGGCTAATGAAGGCTATATGTTCCTACAGTTGTTGCAGCAACCCATGCTCCATTTCCAACTCTTAGGTCTATTTCCCTCTTTGTAAGCCTCCTACTATTCCGCAATCCCTGCATAGAAGTATAGATATGAGTACCACAACCAGTATCTAATACCCAAGTAGACTCATAGGGAACTATAGAGAAACTCTCTATCATGAACATACCTAAAGTAGATGCCTCAATTGGCTTCTTCTTCACTTATTCAGAAATCTGAACCTTGCAATCCTTCTTCCAGTGGCCGGCCTTGCCACATCGCTAGCAGACATTTGCAGTTACTTTCTTACTTTTCTTCTTCTTACTGATTTTCTTCCTGGCACTCAAACCTTTTCAAAAATGAGACCCACCCTTGGAAGGCTTGGTTTTCTCAACCAAAAGTAAAGCCTTAGGATCCTTTTGACTCTTAGACTCTACTATTTTCAACATTGTGACCAACTCAGGCAGCGTAGCATCGATCTTGTTCATGTAATAATTAATCACAAATTGTGAATAAATATCATTTAATGAAGCAAGAATCAGATCCACACATAATTCATGATTCATCAAGAAACCCAATCGAGTCAGCTTCTCTATATAACCCAATAGTTCAAGAGCATGCTGTGGTGCTGAAATGTCAGCCTGCATCTTCTGAATAAGAGTTTTGATGTATCAAATCTCTCAAACCTGGCCTGTTCTGAAAAGAGTTCATGAAGATGGAGAATCATGGTATCGAGGTCCATGCTCTCATGCTGTTTTTGAAGCTCAAAATTCATGGTTGCTAGCATAATGCATGTTGCTGTTTCATGATGTTTTCTATGCTTCTCCCATGCCTCATGTTCATTGGCATCAGTTTCAGCATCAGGCTCATCAGGAATGGGCTCATCTAAAACATAAGCTACCCTTTCGGATTTGAGGATTATCCTCAGCGCCATGAACTAATCAGTAAAGTTCGAACCATCTATTTTGTAGTCAAGAATTGAGCAAAGGTTTATGTTCGGATTTATTGTTTAACCTAGATATGAAATAGAATTTGTTTAGACATTAGTATATGTACATGCATTTAATATAAGGTCTTTTATTAAACACATAATTCTACTATTTTCTCGACATTTAAATAGCCTTCTATTCAAATTCAGGAATTTTGGTCGAACAAATTTTCCTTTGTAGGTAGCATCCATAGTCACTTATCATGACCCCCACTATCACAGGTCAAGCCACAACAAGATAACCATGGTTAGAACCTGTCCATTTGCATCTCTTGTAATTGTTAATCCATTTGAGTTCTATTTCTCGAGATGTGCGTACCTAATTGTACGACTCCTCAAATGTGTCTCTAACTTGGCATTAGCTCCAATAATATGGATAACTAACCCTCTTTGGTTAAGGCTTTAACCCCATCTAGTCTCATGACCAAACACATGTTAAAGGAAAGCATGTTGTACATGTTCTTACATCCGTTAATAAGGTTCGTATCACAACTTATGAAGGGAAGACTATTACTAACTTAATATTATTGTAGGGATTTCATTGGTGCCATTGATCTCATCCTAGTCGAGGTCTTATACGATGGATATGATTATGAAATAATAATTCCGAGCTATTAGGAATTATTCACTCTAAGGGAACATGATCTGGACTGGTATATAATAATCATTCCATTATGCCAAGACTCCACATAGCATGCAAATCAAATAAGGTCCATGTATAAATTCTTGCACCTATGTCTATAAGTTTTAAATTAATAATTTAAACCATGTTTGTAAAATCATATGCAAAATCTAATTCCCATACTAGAAATCGACTAAGTCATAAAAGTTCCTTGGGTACTCTTGAATCTAATATCGATGGTGATTTCCAAGTAGGAGAGGCCCCCTAAAAGTGAATGGGCAGCCTTGTCCAATCCTTGCCAAAATCACCACGGGCACTTCAATTCGTTGTACCATGGACAATTATGATTTAAAGATTGATTCTTTAATTAAGTGAAGTACGGGATGACCGTCAATTAAAGCATTTACACTTGTGATAAAACATTGCTAACTTTATATGATAATCACTTAAACTAAGTTTGAGCAAAACCTTAATATAGTTATCAAATCACTTAGAATATTTTAATCAATTCATTGAAAATCACATTTTAACATATTTTTATCAATCATGCATAGCATAAGGCAGGCGCTGATACCACTACTGGTTAATCAAGACAGTAATTGAACATGCAATCATTGCAAGGTAGAATATCAAAACTTAAAAGTAACCTAAAGATCTCCTAAGCATGCCATGATTTATATAATTTAAGTTAAAACATTCCATGTATATTTTTAGGTTTATAAAGCTTATAAAAGAAACCTAGCATCTAAAGATTGAAGCATTACCAGTTGATGTGTGCTTTCTCTCTCATTAGTAGCGATGTTCCCTTTGAGTAGATTTCAACAACACTTCATTAGCATGAGCTTCCAAACTAGGAGAGACTCTACAATTGATCCACACAGATCTTTACTGACCAGAACCTCTAAGAGGAAGAACCATTAGTAGATAGTAACTGCTAGAAAACTCGAAAACCAACCTGAAAATAATCCTCAATGCTCACTTGAGAAAGAGCTCAATAAGAATTCTTCGATTTTTGTGAGAAACTCATGGAAGATCTCGCACTACAAAGGAAGAATAGAAAGTAAATCCAAAGAAAAAATCTCAACTTAAAGCTATTTTCTAGTGTGTTGTTGTGTGTGAATAAAGCGTAGGGCTCAAGGCCTATTAATAAGGAAAAGGGGGAGTGTTAGACTGCCCCTCAACAACTACATGGGATAGGATAAAATCCCATCCTATGTATCAGTTAGGCATGTAAATGACTACGGCAACGCTTGAGGCCCGCAGCCCTCTAGTGCGCATGGGCTGTCCACCTTTTCCCTATAAATAAGCCTTGAGCTAGCTAGCTGTGCGGGCTCCACTCCGAACATCTTGTGTTTGTTTGGGGTCCACTCATAATAGGATAAATCCCTTGCTCACCGTGTAACCTTTTCCCCATTTTTTCTCCTTATGCCTTTTAATTATTAATATGGTTCAACCAATTAATAATTCTTCTAACTGATTCGACAACTTATATTTTCATCATAGACCTAGTCTATAGGTTCTTTACTTAGTCTGATAAAGACCCAAAGTGTGTGACCTTATAGGATCCCAAAGTATAGAGCCGCTAGAGGTTAACCTAAACTTGGCTTCCCATCCAGGAACCTTTAGGTTTAGTGTTCCAAACTGATATGAAACCCGATAGCTCTAGATGATCAAATGGGCTTTCTAGCAAAGGCGTATGATCCCTCGATACTTGGAACGTCACGTGCCTATGACTTGATCTGGTTCTGCAATAGTAACCAATAAAATACACTCCTTCCATCAAGTTAAGTACCATCTAGACTATTGAGCTCGGATAAGTGTTAGCTCATGTAATAGCTGTATCTATCCTGGAATTAGACTTGTTCACGAAGAACACCAATTGGCCATAATGTATCAAGATTAACTAGAAACATGTTCTATAAATCTTATACTCTAATCAGAGGTTTATGAGTGTGTAACTTTAACAAGGTGCCCTAAGGTACATCTCCCATTATATAACTATATCAGGAGCGATGGATCTCAACTTGACTACATAGCTTACCAATGTGTGATCATCACTATACCCGTAATCACCTGTATCATGCTGATCACCAGGGTATGAATAAGTATGACCCAAAATATAGCAAATCCTACATAAGGTAAATAGTATCTCAGGTTTGAGGATACTTGTACTGCTATTGTAATAAGACATGACACCAACACATGGACATAGTAATTTTCGAGTGTCTATCTTATAGTGGTCTCTAATGTATTACCCGAATACATTCATGTGTTAAATCAAGGTACCACCTTCAGCTCTTGAGATAGGCTTCTTAGATCTAATCCAAGGAGTAAGCCTACACGTGCTAGTCTGTCCGTTCCATTGATGTCCAGTCTCAATGAAACTAAAACTAGGGATATTTAGACTATTCATAGTAACAAGTATGTGCAGTTCTAACACCACATAGCTCCCACCATGTCCACCCACTTTTACACTATGAAGTAAACATGGACTTTGTGCATACATCATGTCTAATAGTATTTACTAATAAATTTCCTCATTCTTGCAGGTATCCCTTCAACTCATAAGGGGCATCCATTTCAGACTCACAGCAGTTGAAGTAACATCAAAGGCATGGAGCACATGAATTTCATCCTTTCCCCAACAGCTCCGAGGGTCACAGTTAACCAACGGTCAACTCACAAGGGGCATCCATTTTAGACTCACAGTAGTTTACACATCATCAGAGGCATAAAGCACCTAGCTTTCATCCTTTCCCCAACATTTTTGAGGGTCATAGTCAACCAACCACCAACTCACAACGAGCATACAATTTAGACCAAAACAATCAACCATCCCACAATGGGTTTTAATGGAAACTTACTATGGTCGACGTATCATTAAAGGCATGGAGACACGACTTTCATCCTTTCCCTAGTAATTTCGAGGGTTACAATCAACCAATGGTCAATTCACAAGGGGCATAAAATTCAGACCAAAGCGATCAACCATCCCACAACGAACTTCGACGATGACTTACCATAGTCAACGTATTTTTAAAGGCATGAAGCAGACGGCACTCACCTTTTCCCCGGTGATTCCGACAAGGGACATTCACCACAAACATTTTACAGTCCACAAAATTCCCAGACTTTCTATAATCTGCACACCTTTTTCAAGCTTTTTACAGTCAATGAACTTCAACAATTCGCACATTTTCTAACATTTTACAGTCAACGAACTTTCTACAATTCACATCTTGCCTGACTTTTTATAGTCAATGAACTTTCTACAGTTTCCTTTTTTAGTTCATACCCATTTCTAACTTTGTACAAGCAACGAACTTTCTACAATTCATCCCCTTTTTCAACATTTACAGTCAACGAACTTTCTACAATTCACACTTTTGTTGATTTTTTACAGTCAACGAACTTTCTACAGTTTGCACTTTTCTTGACTTTTTACAGTCAATGACTTTCTACAGTTTACACTTTTTTTTACTTTTTACGATCAACGAACTTTCTATAGTTTACATCTTGTCTAACTTTTTACAGTTAATGAAATTTCTATAGTTTGCATCTCAACTGACTTTTTACAGTTAACAAACTTTCTACAAATTCACCCTTTTCCAACTTTTTTACAGTCAACAAACTTCCTACAGTTCGTACCCCTTTTCTGACCTTTTCCTGTCAATGAACTTTCTACAATTTATAGCTTTTTTTTTACTTGTTATAGCCAACAGACTTTCTACGATTCGCACGATCGATGACCTTCTACAGTCCACACATGGGATTCTCAACCAGAAGAATGAAGGCACATGGCTAACATTCTTCCCCCAACGATTCCAGCAATAGCAACAAGCCAAAGGTCAACCTTCAAGGGGCAACCATCATTGAACTGACAATTCACAAGGGGCATGGAGTGATCGGTTCCCGATAACTCCACACTAAGGTAAAAGCTTCCATTCTTTTTGAAGTTTCCATCCCGAGTAGTGCTAACCATGACCGGTCAGGTATCATCTCTAAACCTCGTTGCTCTTTCAATCGTGGGACCATACTGATCTCACATCAGTAGTGATCTCACGAGGGGCAGCTTGTGAGCACGGAATTTCACTCCCGAATCGCGAGTTCGATGATGAAGTTGTAATTTTTTTCTTTTGTTAACTTTCTACATCTTGCAGGGTCTTGAAATTGTTTGGAGAAAATTTTCTTTGTTTCTTTGGGCCTTCCTCTTTCTTAAACCCAATTCAAATAAAAAAGCCCAGCCTGAAGTGTCATGTCGTTAACGATATGGCCATGTTATTAACGACATCACAGTTGCAGTACATCCGAAATTGCACTTTCTATAATTTTTAGTTCAAAAGCCCACACACCCACATGTTCGAACATCTTTGACTAAAACACAATCTCAGACATCTTACCTAGGATTTCACACACTCCTCTGCATATGGGATAAGCGATTAAAGTGGAAAAAGCAAAAAGTGCAAGTATGGCCTAAGCTAAAAGGACTTCACTTTGGATTGAAGAGAGCTCCATAAAGAGAGGGATGAATGTTTTAGAAAGGGGGGATTGAATCTTGGTCATAACATTGGTAAGAAAGAGGGAAAAAAGATATAGAGAGCTTTAGGGAGCATTTCTTCATGTGTTCTTAAGTGTTTTTTAGCAAAACACCAAACTTTTATCACCAACACTTGAGATTTCGGGTTAGTTAGATTAAGTTCATGAAAAGGGAATGAACTTGGGTTACAAGGGTCCACTTGTTCATCTCTTAAGCATATTTGAGGTTTAGTTCATCTTTTAAGCAAAGCTTGAGGTTCAGAGATCATTTAAGCAAACTTGAGGTATAGAGATTACTTAAGTAATGCTTGAGGTTTAGACTTGAATGGAGAGTCTACAACATATTCACTCACTTGAAGGTTACTACACCTTCTAAAACATCTACTTTGGCAAGTAATAGATCCCATTCAAAGATCTTCGGTAAATCACCAACCAACAACCAAATCCAACTAAAAAGAAACAAGGAGAGTTACCCGGAGGACTTCGTGGACCTTAAATAAAGTGGATTCATGACTATGAGGTAAGCCTTTGAGTTCTTATAGTTTGTGCTTACATTTATATGCTTTCATTTTTGAAGTTACATTTTCTTTTCAGTTAATTCCATTTTCGTGAACCAAAATGTTTTACGGGGATTTTAGTATTATTTCAAATATTTTTGAGTATTTTGTTTACATAAAAATATTCTACACATCTTGAGCTTTCCGGATTGATAAAGATCATCCAAATTAGTTAAGTATAGCAAAAGTTATGATCATTTGAAGTTTCAGATTTTCGTATTGCTATTTCTATGTGTAATCTGCAGGTCTGGAATGTCAATGTCGTTAACGACATTACCAATATCATTAATGACATCACAATTTTTAATGACATCACAAAGTCCTTAACGACATTGCATTTGCAGAATGCAGATTGGCTTTATTTTGCTCCGTTTCGAATCGTTTAAGCCCAAAACGACCTACTAAGACCCTTCTGAGTTTGGAAATGCATCATTGGGGCTAACAAACTTCTATATTATAATTATTTAGGAGTTATATATGGTTTTTTAATGTATTAATATGTTTATTAAGGTTTTGAGTAGTAACGGAAGTGCTTTGTGACATCCATATCGATATCGGACTTCATAGGGAAGTCGATAACGATATGGACTACATCGTTACCGTAGTTAACCTAAACAATGACTATGCATGTTCGGCCTAGATTTATATTTATAAATATTGTTTTAAGTCACCTCTACGAAGGGAACTCAAGTTCCCGTATAACCGACCCAACAATATAACATGTGGTATTTTCACTAATAAAAATGACCAACATAGTTGAAAAAAAGTGAACCATTTTTATAAAATAAGAAGTTCAAAATCTCTATTGTTTTTACCTCGACCACACGAGTCTTGCCAAAATCGAAATCGAGCATACTTGATACACTTGGTACATATTTATTTTGTGGAATATCCCCATGTGCTAACCTTTGTGGATGCAGGTAGTTTAGGATAGATGTATGCTAGGGTTTAATTTCCTCTGGGTATCGCTTTTATCAAATGTAACATTTGTTAGACATAAATGTATTTAGGCGATTTGTAAATCCCCATCGTTAGATGTAATTAATCCCTTAGATTTGGCGCATTTACTTTCCTACATTTTTATTTTCGCGCACTTTATTTATTTACCACTTTCCGCATGGGCACTAAATAACCAAAAGCAAAAGCTGAAAACATCTAGATTGAATTGAAGTATCATAAACGTGGTTTCCAAAAGGGAATAGTATTAACTCAAATAATGATGAAGTAAGTAACTCATTCTGGACCTGAATCTCTAAACTATGGTATCGCTTAGGCTTAAAGGATCTAAGCTGTACAAAATTTTTCGGGAAGAGCTAATCCTGGTGGCGACTCCGAGTACCATAGGTTAGAGGTTCTAATCTTGAGTCTAATAGACTTGTTACACGAAAAAATTTCTTTCTTTAAAATAAAAACCACACTCTATTTCCAATCAGGAAAACCCCCACGCTCCATCTCACGGGGCCGTCACCTCGCGGGTTGAATGTCATCCACTGATAATCAGCCACAAAGATAAAATTGGAATAAGAACTAAAAGGAATGAAGTTGTTGATCGAAGAAAAGCGGTCTTTGATTGAGGCTAATAAGAAAGTGGAGGTCGAGGTGACGAGGTTGACCGAGGAGCATAAATCAAAGTTAGAGAAGATTAGGGGTGACCTATCCAAAATGATCCAGGAGAAGGATGACGCCCTTACAATCAATGAGCATAAGAAGAAGGATGCTTTGGATATGGTTTAGCATTAATCGACGGAATAACGATACCCAATTCAACAGTGAGCCTCATCGATTGGTGGAATAAATATAGGGTTAACTTCCATGTTAATTTCCTTCATAAGGCGCGGGATCTCTTTCCTTCTACGAACTTAGATGAATCAGTGCTACTCCCCGAGCCCGGATCGATGACCGTCTTGATTTTTGGCCTAATGAATGTAGGCTTTTTGATGGGCTAGAGGAAGCCGAGGAAGAAGAAGGCATCGATGAAGGCGAGGAAGAAGAAGAAGAGGAAGAGATCGAAGATCCTACTTCGTCTTATCATTCACGGGCCACTTCCAATTTATCAAAGATGCTTGACCAAGATGATGCATCTTCCATTCCCCCTACTTGAGTCTTATTTTGTAATTTATTATGAATAATTAATATCTTGTTTTGATAATTGCAGATATTTCTTTCACTTCAAATATATATTTTATCAAAGTGATTAATTTTTAAAGCGCTCGGTTATGAATATCTTAACGAAATAATTGTTATCCACCGAGGTTAATTTTAAACGTGCTCGATTATGAATAACTTAATGAAACAACAATCATCCGACGAGGTTGATTTTTTAACGTGCTTCTGTTGGGGGTGGTACTTTCTGAATAAAGTCAGCCAACACTTGACCTTTCAACGCCTTCCTCGATTCAAACCTCAAATCAAATTCAACCAACTTTAAAGCCAACTCTACCAATCTTCCTGAAGTTTCTGGTTTTTGAAGGATTCTTTTCATTCCAAGTTAGATCCGCACAATGATAGTGTGGCTTTGGAAGTTGTGGTGAAGTTTTTGGGAAGCGAAAATGACTGGAAAGGTTGCTTTCTTTAACCTCGGGTATCTTAACTCAGCGTCTTTCAACACCTTCAAGCAATAGTATATTGGATACTGTTCAGTTCCCTCTTCCCTTATTAGGACCATTCCTAGTGCTTATTTAGATGCACTAATGTACAAATACAAAGATTCTCTGGGGGTTGGCTTACTCAGCAACGGTGGTGATGATAAGAACCTCTTCATTTCTTCGAACGCCTCTCAGCACTCCTCGGTCCATCAAAAGTTTTTTGCTCATTTGATGGATTTATAGAAGGGGAGGCAGTGTTTTGTCAAGCATGATATAAAATGGCCTAACACGTTGATCCTTCCATTAAGCTTCTATTCGTTATTCATTCTTTTCGATGGTGCGAGGTCTATGATTTCCTTGATCTTATTCGGGTTTACTTCAATTCCTCTCATCGAGACCAGAAAGCCGAGGAACTTTCCTACCGAGATGCCAAAGATGCATTTTCAAGGTTCAATTTCAGGTTGTACTCATTCAAGGTCTGTAACACTTTGGTAACATTCTACAGGTGTTGAGAGACCTTCTTACTCTTTATTACCATATCATCTACATATAATTCAACTATGATGTCGATGTATCCTTCGAACATCTTGTTAGCAAGCCTCTAGTAGGTGTTTCTTGCATTCTTTAACCTGAAGGGCATAACATTATAACAATATGTCACTTCGTGCGTAATGAACTTCGTTTTCTCTACATCCCCCATACCATTGGTATTTGGTTGTACCCTGCTTTGGCATCTAACATGGATAGGGCTTCATATCCGGTTGTTGAATCAACCAATGGATCAATGCTCGACAATGGGTAATAATCTTTTGGGCAGGCCTTGTTAAGGTCGGTGAAATCTATGCACATTTTGTAAGATCCATTAGAATTCTTCACCAAAACGATGTTAATTAACCATGTCGGGTATCTGACTGGCCTTGTATGGTCGATGCTAAATAATCATATAATCTCCTTCTCTATCACTTTTTATTTTTTTGAGCCATGATTGTGCCGCGTTTGCTTGATGGGTTTTACTTCGGGTTTCACATCAAGCTTGTGCTCTATCACTGATCGATTCACCCCCGTCATGTTTGCCTCATCCCAAGTAAAGGACTTCACATTTTTCTACAACACTTGAGCGAGCTCAGCTCTCACTGCGGGTTGTAACTCTGCCTCTACTTGTAGTTATTTCCCATGTTCGATCGTCAATGTCTCTAAACGACCATGAGGCTTGGAGAGTGGCATCTCTTGCTCCTTTTTTTTGCTCCTTCGGTATGGTTGTTTTAATGGATGCCATGTAAGTTTCTTAGGCTAACTTTTGATCCCCCTAGGTGGTAGGAATCTGTAAGGCCATATGTCGTAGCCCTAATACTGCTTCTGAATCGCAGATCATTGGTCGGCCTAATACGACATTATATGTAAACGACATAACAACTACTAAAAATTCAACTTTCGACTTCCAGACTGGATGACCATCCCCAATCATGACTGGGAGGGTTAAGGAACCTATCACTGGGATTTGTTAATCTCCCAATCTGATGATCGGGTGCCTTTCTAGCTGTATTTCACATGCCTCGGTTCGAATTGCATCATACGTTCCCTTGGTCAGTATGTTATCCGAACTTCCATTATTGACCAAGACCCTCTTCACCAAAAAGTTGTTGATAATTATCTTTATTACTAGTGTTTTGAAGTATGGTGCTAGCCTTGGTAGATGATCGAAGCTAAAATAAATTCCCACGTCCCTCCGTGTGTTATCATATTCATTCATTGGTCTCTTTTCCTTAGGGAGCCTGCCTCCTGCTATTACATTTGTGATCCCTCGACGAGGTGGGGCTTGATGGGCTTTTTCATCCCTCGTTGGTCTGGAGCGGTATTCATTACGCTAATCCTCTCTCTAGGGATAGGCAAGAAACTGATCTAACTTTCCTTCCACAGCCAACTTATTAATCTCCATTGCTAAATGCATGCAATCCTTGGTGTCATGTCCCTCTAACTTATGAAAATCTCAATAAGTACCAGGCTTTCATCTCATCGCCGATAGATAGTCGATGTGTTGATTTTTGCTCTTGGTCCAGTATAGTACCTCCCTCCTCGACACCCTCAGGGGTATCAAATTCTTTGGGGTATCATTGTGTTTGTATTCTAATTGGCTAGGCATCTTCGGCCTATATGAAGTCCTCACGATAGTAGGAACTGGATTCTTAACCAGAATCGATGACTTTTGTATGATGTCATAAGATATCCACCTTCTCGCCATGCTCATCATACCCGCAAGCGATGTCAGTCTCTTAGTAATCAGATCTTTCTTCAGATCTACGTTTCTTGTATTTTACCTTAGGATGTCCACGGCTACATCAATATTGCACCCATTGATGTTCATCAGCATCTTGTGGAATCAGTCGATATATTCTCCAAGAGATTCCTATTTGCCTTATTTGACGAGCTGTAGTTCTTGGACCGACCGAGTTTGTGGGATGGAAGTCACGAAAAAGAGGCAAAACTCCTTTACGAGCTGGTTGAAATTTGATATTGAGCCTGGTTTTAAGGATTCGAATAAGAATAGCCCCGGTCTATTAATGTGGAAGGGAAGAGCTTACACATCATCGAGTCTGTAGCTTCGATCGTAAAAAGTGACTACTGAAAAACCTTTATATGTTGGGTCGGGTCTCCCTCTCCATTATATTTAGACAGTACGTGGTAGTGAAACCTCTTTGAGAATGGCTCCTGCATCACCTCCGTGGAAAAGGGGGAGTTGGCAACCTCGACCTTTGGGGTTATAGGGTCAATTCCCACATCAACGAACATACCTCGAACATGTTTCAACACCTTGCTGACTAGAGCCTCCTCTTTAATTTCAGTGGTTTGTTGAATATTATTCTCAGTTCTATCGATCATATTTTGAGATCGAGCCCTATCTGTAATGCCTCCCTAGACTCTCATGGAATAAACCGACGATTGTGTTGAGGTCAGCTGGTATGTCCTTGCTATCCTCTCCTCCCTCGGTCTATCTTGCACTTTCGACTTCTAATGGGGAGAATGTTCTCTCCTTTGCATGTGGGAGCTACCATAATTCCAGGACGACGGTTCTTTCTGCAGACGCTCTCATCTTTGGGAGTTAACGGGGCTTCAGGATCTTTCCCTTTACCTCTCCACTTGCTCGATGAGGGTTACACTTCGAATCGAAGGTTGTGGTGGTGATCTACTTTGATGATACACATTCCATGAATGTGTCCGACTTTGATGGGATCCCGAATAAAAAGAGCTGGACTAAAACAACCTCCTTTCTAGTCCCAATAATCGCTCCTCCTCAGCCAAGATTTGGGCCATTTGGGTATTCATGTGATTAATCGACCCTTGGACCTCTCCAATTGTGTACAGTTTATGCTTTGTCAAATTATCCAGGAACTTGTTATTCACCAGCGTGCCCTCCTATTGGAGCAACTCAAATTGTGAGTCTATATCTTCGAAAATGGGCCTGGACAAGATCTCTTCACCTCAGGTGTCCGTTGGAATCTCATTCAACCTGGTTCGCACCCTGAACCAACCAGATTTTGCTGAGGGTTAAATCCAGGCAGTGGGATGTCCGAATTGAGGTTCATCTCAAGTGTTCCTTCCATTTGTATTTCTACTACATTTTTCCCATTCTTGTTAGTCATCTTAGTTGAAAAAGGTCATACTTGGAGTTATCAAAATTTACATTGTTTCGATCCACGATCACCACACCAAAGGATGTTAAAGTACCAATACACAAGTCCTCTATGATTCCTCTTGGTTTGTGGGGAGCCTATAAAATAGCAAAAGCATCAGATGGCTAGGCCTGGTCTACCGATGTAGCCACTCCAATGCTTAAGTTAGAGTCTATAAGCAAGGGGAATCTCTAGAGAATTATAACTGTGAGATGTATTTGTGCATTACCTAGGTATGCGTGGCCAAGTCTTTCTTTTATAGTGGTAACCATGATTGCGCAGTGACGGATGTGATGACCCACTAGCCGTTGGTAACCATAATTCCTGAAATATCTCCATCATTATAGCTGTTTGATTTTATCTCAATGCATCCGTTGGTAACTGTCTATTTGACTGTGTTACATAATTCGTAGTGGGCTCTTTGTGTGGGACTTTAGTGATTTAACTCTAATAGCCTCAAATGGGCTGTGTCATATACATTACTATCACTAATAAAAGGTAGATAAGAAGACCAAGTCCCCCTACCCGTTGAAGAACCAGCTGCTTTAGCTAACAAATGTGCGGCTTGATTCGTAGACGGACTCACATAAACCATTATGAAATGAAAAGAGCAAGCTATAAGGTTTCTACAATCCTGAAAAATTAAAAACCTATAGGAGAATACAAATAGGCTTATTATTAATAGCATGAACCACATAAATGGCATCGAGTTCCATGATAACATTATAAAAAGGGTCATCCTTTAGCTAACTAAGCACCTCCCTACAGCTCATAGCCTCTTCGAGAAAAGCATCTCCTCCTTCGGATAACAAAGTAGCTCATCTAGCCATCACTCTCCCTAAGGAATCTCTCACTACACAACCATGACCAAGGGTGTTACCATCACCAAACACATTAGCATCGACATTGCATTTTAGCCAGTTAACTGGGGGGATACCATAATTGGATTTATCTAGCCGCCGGGGTTGATGGTACCATATTTGTAGCTCACCATTCACTCAAGAAGCCTATACCATGTCTGATCACGTGGGAAGAAACTCTAAATTTATGGTTCCATACCCTATGATTTCTCCTTTGCCAAATTGCTAACAAATGCAAGCAGCCCATTCAATTGTATCGTTTGTATTTTTAAAGCACCATTCCCTCCAAGTTGAGATTGTATTGACCGAGTGAGGCCAACAGTTAAAGAATTCATCCCAAATCGGATAAATAAAAGTACAACTGAACAAAGCATGAAAATCATGGCCAACGCTATCACCACAAATAGGGCATAAAAGTTCAACATCAACATACATTTCCCATTATCTAACTAGCATGGGAAGAGTATCTGTAGAAACTTTCCATAAAAACATATGGACTTTAGATGGTAACTTTGATTCCCAAAAATTATTCCAATAACCAAACATATAATTACATGGTAGAGAATTAAAATGAGAAAGCTTCAATATACATTGATAATAGGATTTTATGTTGGTCCGTAAACCGGCTAATAACTATAGCAGAGGGGGGGTAAATGCGAATATAGGGTAACTTTTAGATTCTTTTCGTTTAATAGTTAACTTAGTACAGTTTTTATATGCGTGTTGAGTATGCGTGCTGAGTGCAATATAAAAACTTATAAACTGCTCAACAAGGCTAGCATAGTTTATCTTCAACCTCTTACTGAGTGAAGATCACTCAGTATGAGACGGATAATAAGCAATTATAAGAGAGATAAATGAGCAAGATGCTGATGAAGCTAAATGCTTAGAGTTATTTCGATTACACCTGATATTTTATTCTGGTTTAGCCTCTGCCTAATCCAGTCCCCGGATCCCTCTCCAAACTTGAATACACTAGTGGTTTGTTCATTCAATAGGCGGAGAAGCCTTTACAGCGAGTATGCACAATTACAGAAAGTCCCTCCTTTCTAACTACCACTTCCTCAATTTGGATAACCTTCCCAAACTAACATTCAAGATCACAGAAGAGATTTGTGAACTGAATTTAACTTATAAAATGTTGAATCCTTACAATGTTATATCTCAAAATGGATTCTCTCTATTACAAATAGTTATAGAAATGAATGTTTGCTAGCTTGATTTGAATTTCTGGGAAGCTAGAATGATATTGGCTTAGCTCTTAGGAAATTCAATGTGACTCATAGTTCACTTCATCTTTTTCAATGTCTGCTTCAGTCTTCTATTTATACTTAGAGGACCTGCAAGGTAGCCTTTGTGGACTTCTCATCTTTGTAGTTCTTTAATATCTCTTCTCTTCACATCTTTCAAATCTTCCCATTGGAGATAGCTTCTGGGACATTCAGAGATAGAAAAATGAACATTGAGGCGAGATAAGCTTACATGGATGAAAGCTCTTTTATCTTCAAGTGAAACCGATTTGGAGAGAGGGAGACGCGTGATGTGCAACGTACAATCTTGATTGGTTGAAGTTACTGACATGTTCTGGCAAGGGCAGAGACACTAAGGAATGGTGGTTGATAGAGGCGCACTCTACTTGGACTTTTGTGAAAAAGTATCAGACAAACTTTAGTGGAGTGGAGCCATTTTGACTTGTTGTGAATATTCTATTGTTTGCTACATTGATTAAGAAAGTAACAAAAGAGAGTATTCTGTTTCTTAACAGAAACTGTTAGTAGTATAGCTGTCAATTAATTCTCAAAGTGTCATAATAAAGAATTGCTTTTAATTAATAAAAGCAGCACTCAATTCGTGCTGAGTGACTATTGCCTAAACTGCATAGTACTCAGCATGGATTCTACTTAGTAAAGCATAACTCAACTTTTCCTATCTAAGCCATAACTTAATTAATTACTTACAGTAAACTGAGTTGATTTTTCCACAATACTCAAGTCTACTTCATTAATTAAGAGTATACTTAGTACCTAATTAAATTCGCTATCCTATTCGGTTTACTATTTCTAAAACATTTTTAAGTACTTGTTAGGTACTAATTAACTTGGGTTCTATAATCTCCCCCATTTTTGACAAAAAGCAAACTAGGTAGATGAAGAATTTAATTAAGTGAGATAGTTTAGCAAAAACAGATATACCTGGATAGTGATGTAAGATTCCCTTTGCTGAGTGACTTCCCTTAGTCAGCTTGAACTCCCCCGTACTGAGTGAGTCTTCCTTAAGCAGCTCAGCTCCCCCATACTTAGAGGATTTTCCTTTTGGGACTTTTATCTTACATCAGCTTTTCTTCAAGGTTTGGTCTCTTGTATGAATTCCTGCATTATACATATCATCACAGCAGAAAACATTCATACAGCATGTTATAAGTTAAGAAGAACTTAGTGAAAACTTGTATTTTATAAAAGAATTACTTAGTCAGTACATAATATATGTTCTAAGCTAAGATTACATGAAGTTCTATTACAAGTTTTAACTACTCAGAACTAGCCTAGTGCCTATGAGCTGATGTAGAAGAAGATCCATGCTGTTTATCCTTGTCTTGAGCTCTTGACCTTTGTTATGGATCCCTGTGCCTAGGAAGAGATCCCTTGAGCTGACTTGCCATTCGGGTAGCATCTTCAGCTACTTTCTCCCCCATTGCTATATAGCCTTGAATAATTTGATCTAGGCACAGATTGAAGGCGTCGAGAGCAGCTTGGAAGCTTTCCTACTGGCCTATGATTGCAGGGGAAATCTCTTGCTCCAGTTGCTCCTTGCTCTTAGTTGAGAGGAATTCTCGGTCATTTAATTCACTCAGCAGCAGATGATGGCACCTTGAGAGATGAGCGATCTGATCA
Source organism: Euphorbia schlechtendalii (assembly GCA_949673415.1). NCBI lineage: Eukaryota > Viridiplantae > Streptophyta > Magnoliopsida > Malpighiales > Euphorbiaceae > Euphorbia > Euphorbia schlechtendalii. The sequence continues at coordinate 6,435 of CATIWQ010164858.1, read as the reverse complement.
AAACCTTGGCTCGTAAACTCTTGAAAACACTAGATTAAGCTGCGAAAGTCCATTGCTGTCAGTGCGATCTTTAGCCTTGAGTCAATGTCGTAGATCTGAAGGCAGATGGCAGCTACATTCTTGGAAGTGAATTCAATATCCTTGCCATCTATTTCTCTCAGTTTCATAAGGGCCTCAATCTTTTGTGCTGTGGTATCAATGTTGGATTTCAACTCATCAAGCTTGGCATGAACTGACAATCCAGTCTTTGGGCATGGAGACTCACTTGAAGGCATACTAGGCGCAGGGAAGGTAGGGAAGATTTATCCCATAGCGGACACAAGGAACTTCTGTGAAGAAGCAACCTTGTCCGTAATGTGGTCTGTGATCTCTCGTTGAATTGATTCCATCTTGGTGCTGAGAGATTCCAGATTACCGCTTGGTACCTTATCTAGCTTTGCAGAGATAGTCTCCAATAACTTCAAGACTTGGTCTTGTTTCTGGTCATGAACTTAGCCTCTTGCTCCACAACCCTAGCTATGTGCTGGCCAATGTCCTTTGTAGTATCCACCTCTGTGGTCAGCTCGGCAATCTTGCGATCAGTGAGCCTCTTTATTTTGGCCTGTTCCTTACTGAATTCATGAATCTGTGTCACCTGAGTAGCCATGTTGGTACTCAAGAGACTTAGCTGCTTAGTGGCAACATCCACACTACCCTTTATCTTTCCTACGATAACATTTTCTAGCACAGTAGACGTGGGGATAGATGTAGTAGCTGCCCCAAGCTGGGTTACAGACTCAGTTAATCCGTTCAAGATCAACACCATCTCATCAACCAAACTCTTGGCACTCTCTTTTACAAAGTGATTTCGAATAGCCAACAAGCTGGCATGGATTCTCTCAAACTCCTCAAAGTAGAGAGATTTCACTGGGCACACTTGGTTGTTGTTCAAACTCAGGTAATTTTTCCTTGGGTTCGGCGGATAAGTCTATCAATTCTTGAGTCAGTAGCGCTTGGCTTACTGCTCCATCTAACTCAGCATCAGTCCTGAGTGCTGGAAATTGCTTTCTAGCTAACTCATGGATCTATGTGAGGAAGGATGTATCAGCTATTTCTGGCTGTCTGCTGGATTCAGGTGCTTCCTTGGCTATAAAATTTACCTCAACAGACTGATCACTTGCTTTTTCCTACTGAGTGGAGTTCTCAGCATTGGGAACTTCCTTAACCAGATGGGTTAAGGGGGTAGAGGATTGGTTTGAAGAAGAAGGTGGTGTTTGGTCAGAGGAAGGATCTGGCTTAGGAGGAATAGAAGAAACTGTGGTTTGAGTTTGATGTTGTACTGGAGAAGGGTTAGGTACTGGTGAAGGAGGTGGAGAGAAATGGTCTTGACTAGTGGTTGGTGAAGAAATGTGAATGGGTGAAGAATGGTTATGGACAGGAGAAGATGAAATGTTAATGGGAGAATTTATAGTATTAGTAGGAGGAGATGAATCTACAGTTGGTAATTCAGTATCTGTAGGAGTAGAAACTGAGGGGATTGAAGAATGTATAGGAAGAGGAGATTGAGGCTTTACAAAAGAAATAGGGGTAGGATTTAGAGGAACCTCTGGGATAGCTGTTTAACCCAAGGATGGGTGAGCTTGAGGTTCTTGAAACTGAGTAGAAGGTTTCTCAGTTTGAGTGACAAAGGGTAAGGAGATGTTGGAATCCTGAGGATCAGACTCCTCAAGAATATCGGATTGGGTTGCTCCAACATCTTCCTCACTACTCACCACCTGAACATTACGCTTCAGAGGTCTGTGGGTGGTAGAGCACTTGCGCTAAGTGCCTTTAGCTTTGGAAATTACCTCATCAAGCTCAGCAGCAGCTTCTTCCTTAGTCTTCTTAGCCTCGCCCTGCTTAAGATGGATAATTAACGCAAAGATTAACAGCTAATGAACCGTTTCAGCAAAACTGTGAGTTTAGTAAATAACGGTTCCAATCAAAAGCACTTCATTTTGAAACATGGAGATTGAAATAGAACCGCGAAACTGAATCTCACGCTGTTACTTTAGGAATACTGACAACGTTTCATTTCCCTTAGAATTTCATTTCCCTTCTTATCGTGGATTTGCCATACCAATTAACTACCTCAGTGTAATGAACTGCTCCTTTGGTAATGGCTTGGTGAAAATGTCAGCACGCTGTTCTTCAGAAGGAACATGCTCTAGCTTGACATCTCCTTTTAGCACATGATCTCTAATAAAGTGATGTCTAATATTGACATGCTTCATTCTTCCATGCTGGATTGGATTTTTGGATAAATCAATTGCACTCTTGTTATCACACATAACTTTGAGACAATTAGACTTGATTCCATAATCTTCCAATTGCTACTTTATCAAAGGAAGTTGGGCTATGCAACTTCCTGCTACCATGTACTCAGCTTCAGCTGTACTCAGTGCAACTAAGATTTGCTTCTTGCTGTACCAAGAAATAAGGCATTCTTCAAGGAAGTGGTATCCTGCTGTTGTGCTTTTTCTATCCAGCTTATCCCTTCCATAGTTTGCGTCTATGAATCCTTTAGGAGTGAAATCTAAACTGTTAGGATACAATAGACCTGCTTCAGTTGACTCTTTCAAGTATCTGAGAATTCTCTTTACAACTGCTAGATGCGATTCTCTAGGATCAGCTTGGTAACGAGCATAGTAACACATAGCATACTGAATGTCTAGCCTGCTGGTAGTGAGATAAAGAAGAGAGCCAATGATTCCTCTGTAGAACTTGCTGTCTACAGGTTTTCCTGCTTCATCTTCACTTAGTATAGTATTAGTGACCACGGGAGTTGACATTGGTTTTGAATGGACCATATCAAATTTCTTTAAGACTTCTCTTGCATACTTAGCTTGATTGATGAAAATTCCATCTTCAATCTCCTTGATTTGAAGACTAAGAAAGAAATTGAGCTCTCCCATCATAGACATTTCGAACTCGATCTTCATTTGATTGCTGAATTCCTTGCATAGTTTTTCATCAGTTGCTCCAAATATGATATCATTAACATATATTTGGACTAGCAACACATCTTCTTTTCTTCGCCTGATAAATAGAGTCGTATCTACTTTTCCTCTTTGATAGCCTTTGCTGATTAAGAAATTAGTCAGCCTCTCATACCATGCTCTTACCTCTTACTTTAATTTGTAGAGAGCTTTCTTCAGTTTGAAGACATGCTCAAGATTTTTAGCATCTTCAAATACTGGAGGCTGGCGAACATATACTTCTTCTTAGATAAATCCATTTAAGAAAGCGCTTTTAACATCCAATTGAAATAGTTTGAAGTTCATATGGGATGTGAAAGCACAGAGGATGGCTTTAAGTTTAGCCATTGGGGCATAGGTTTCATCAAAATCAATGCCTTCTTGCTGGTTATAGCCTTGAGTGACAAGCCTGGCTTTGTTTCTGACAACATTGCCATCTTCATCAAGCTTGTTCTTGAAGACCCATTTGGTGCCAATTATTGATCTTCCTTTAGGCTTAGGAACTAGATCGCAAACATCATTGCATTTGAACTAATCTAGCTCTTTTTGCATTGCGATCATCCAGTAGTCATCTCCTTCTACATCTTCAAACTTCTTGGGTTCGATCAAAGATATGAAGGCTCGATAACCCATTATCCTGCTGAGCTATCCTCTGGTCATTATTGGATTGTGAACATCATCAACTATGTTGTTAAGTGGATGGTTGCGATGAGCTCTAATTTCTCTAGGTAGACTTAGATCAGCTACTGGAGGACTGATAATTAGATGCTGAGGAGGTGATTGATCTTCTCCATCATTGAAGTTGATTGAGAGATTTTCATCGTCATCTTTGGTTTCCTTAGCATGGAGATCCTGTGCTGAGTTAGGTAACTCAGCATGCTGTGTACTGAACGAATTTGAAAACTGAGTGGCTCCTTCATCTTTTTCATTTGGACGTCTTTCTGCAATGTTAGTTTCATCGAAATCTACATGCATAGACTCCTCTAAGAGACCGGTTTGCTTGACATATATTCTATATGCCCTATTGTTAGTTGAGTATCCTAGAAAGATACCTTCATCAAACTTAGGATCAAACTTTCCTAATTACTCTTTGGTGTTAAGAATAAAACATCTACAGCCAAAGGATATGAGGTAACCAATCTTAGGCTTGCGCCCTCGCCAAAGCTCATAGGGAGTTTTTTTAAGAGTTGGGCGAATTAAACTCGATTCAAGATAAAACATGTTGTGTTAATAGCTTCTCCCCAAAAGTATTTTGGTAGATTGTTATAACTTAGCATGGTTCGAGTCATTTCAACTATAGTCATGTTCTTCCTTTCTACAACCCCATTTTGTTGAGGAGTATAGGGAGAAGAGAAGTTGTGCTCAATGCAATGAGCTGAACAGAATTCTTCGAAATAGAAATTCTGGAATTCACGTCCATGATCACTTCAGATTCTACTGATTTTAGTTCCTAGTTCATTCATTATCCGAATACTGAGCTTGACAAAAGATTCATAGGTCTCATCTTTGCTACTCAGCAAGACTACCTATGTGAATCTCATGAAGACATCTACAACAACTAGAGTGAATCTCTTACCACCCAAACTCATAGGTTGGATTGTGCCGAAAAGGTCTAGGTGTAGCAACTCCAACAGTCGCTTACTTCCTACGTGATTAATAGATCTAAATGATTTCTTAACTTGCTTACCAAGCTGGCAAGCTGAGCAGAGTTTATCCTTTTCAAAGTTAATGTTGGGCAACCCCATAACTAATTGCTTTTTGGCCAGTTTGGATAAAATGTTCATATTGATATAACCTAACCTTCTGTGCCATAGCCAAGCATTTTCCTCCTCAGATATGAGATACAAATTAGAGGAGCTAGGGGATAAATTAACCATATAAACATTATTGGTTCTAGGAGCAAAGAGTATGGTTGAGTTAGTCTTACTGTCAATTACTGAGCATCCTGCTGAGTCAAAAATAACCTTCTTGACTTTGTCGCAGAGCTGGGCTATGCTTAGTAGATTGAACTTCAATCCTTTGACTAGAGACACTTCTTCGATTGAGGGAGATACGCTAACAGTGCCACACCCTACAATCTTGCCTTTCTGGTTGTCTCCAAAACTGACACTTCCATTTCTCTTACGTTCCAATGATATGAACTTACCTTGAGCATCCGCTATCTAAGTACCACATTTGAGAGTCATCAGCGGATTTAAGGCTCACCTGCAAAACAATTAAGTTTTCTTAGGTACCCATGCTTTTGAGCTGGGTCCTCCCTTGTTAGCAGTGCTGATGTTTGTCCAATCATATTCATCATAATAACCATTTTTATGTCTACATTTTACTGTGACATGTCCAGTTTTCCCACAAAAATCGCACACAATTTTTATCTTAGGCTGGCTCGCTTTCTTCTGTTTAGAGGATTTGTTCCTCTTTTAATTACGAGTTTGGTTATTCAGAATTTGATTGTTGACAGGAGGAGGATCCTCTTTCTTCTTTAATGCTAATATCTCAGCAGTCAGCTCATCTAATTTATTAGTGAGCTTGCTGATATCACATTCTTGATACTCAGCTTTTTCTTGAAGAAAGCAGATATCAAGCAATAAGGAAGCATTAGTATCTTCCAGATCGTCACTTCTCCTCAATATCTCTTTGATGTTTTTCATTGATTTATTTATTAGTTTCATTACATCAAGAGAGCCTGGGCAAATTCTTCAATTGATAAAGAAATATCAGAATGTACCTCATTATGCTGATCTTTTTCTTTATCATGCTTAGCTTCAGAGTTGTCAGCTGAAGACTTTGAACTAGATGTGGATGTTGAGCGTTTGCCATGATTGTCGAAAGCTATCAAGCAGAGATTGGCTGAATCAGAGGTTTCTTCATCATAAGATGAGGATTCTTCAGAGTCACTCCAAGTGGAAGCAAGAGCTTCAATCTTCATGGAGAATCTCTTCTTGAACTTATCCTTCTTTATTGCTTCTGGACAGTTTGACTGGATGTGACCTTTTTCTCCACACCCATAGCACTTGATGTCTTTGCTGTGCTCTTTTCTTAATCCTTCCTCAGCTCCACGTTTGTGCTGAGTTGACTTGATTTTAGCGGGAAACTTCTTCTAACTGAACTTCCCATCCTTCTTTATGAAGCGTTTGAAACACCTTGTAAGAAGAGCCATGTCTTCATCAAAGTCGTAGTTGGTAGATTCATTAGATGATTCAGCTTTGAGGATAATGGCTTTACTGTCCTTGCCCCTATTTCTCTTAGAGTCATCTGAGTATTTTCTCAACGACATCTCATGAGTCAGCAAGGTGCCTACCAGCTCATCATAGCTATAGGTCTTAAGGTCATGAGCTTCCTCGATTGCGCTCTTCTTAGAATCCCACTCTACTGTGAGAGTGCGGAGAATTTTCTTTACAAGCTCTTCCTCGCTGAATTCCTTCCCAAGTCATTTTAGTTC
>CATIWQ010164799.1:0-30724 GCA_949673415.1 Euphorbia schlechtendalii | reverse complement strand
CAACTTTAGCTTTCACTTGCATACCTTACAACTTTGCTTTTCTTTCTACTTATACTTTCTATTTCGAAGTTTATGATATGTCTATGTGTCATAATGCGTATTTCATGCTAAGTCTTTTATGTTAATCAAGTTATATGCGTTGGCAGTAGTTTCAGGGTTAACAATATCATGTATAATCACTGGATATGTGATATGACACTGTTTAGTGAGCCAACATTTTTGGAATGGTAACTTGGTAAATGTGGCTATGTGAGAGCAACCCATACTAAGCATAGTATTGACGTTGGCTAGTTTTATATAAAAGTCTTATCTCATTTGCGCTAGGTTTAGAAAAGTTATTTCATGTGTTGCTCTGCGATGAATCATTGAACATCTGAGTGTGTCGAACCGGGTTTGTTAGATTAGTTTAGTGAGTTGTAACATCTTTGTTGATCTTGCATGTTTTCTCTGCTATACCTGTTCGAAGTGGAAATCTATGTATTTAGAATCTCTCATCTATCACATCCATATTTACTCAACTTTTCATTCTGATCTTCCTTTCCAAAAATATCAAACTATTTTTACTTTCTTTTATTTTGTCTTTCCTTGTATATCTTCAGAACTAGTCCTTCCCTATGGGATCGATATCTTTTAAAACTACATCGCAACTGTATACTTGCAGTTATCATCATTTTTCTATGTGATAAGGGGTATTGACAACACCTACATTTTTCATGAACAAGTTTTTGGCATTATTATTAAGGATAAGTCTCACTGAATGAGTATAGCCAAGTCTCACGAACATCGTTTTTTGAATCATAAAGATATTAAACTTATCAGTGGAAAAGTGGTGAACAACATTCCCCAATGAAGAGAGACAAATCAAAGGAATTTATCAAACAAAGGAAGGGTTTTCCCTTAGAAGCAACAGATTCAGGAGCCTTTTGATCTGTGTCCCTCTCCTAAAGCTCAGCTAAAGAAAGAATTAAATCCTCACCATAATTTTTGTGGTAAAAAGAATCACACAACTGCTGTGTGTAGACACAAGAATGGATATTTTGAAATTTATATTTAGCGTGATTTAGTATATGATGCACTCGAACCCAAGGGAAACTAGGTTCGAAGTATCTAACATTTTCTTTTGTAGGTAAGTCTTAGATCCACTGAAAGTCAACTACACTGGTATGTAAATAGTGGATGCTTAAGACATATGATAAGAGATGAAGGGTCGTTCATTTCACTTGAACGTAAAAGATATGGAAGTGTAAGCTTTAGGGATAACAAAAAAAGAAAGATCATTCGAAAAGGCACCATAGGATCTGAAATTAAAATTTAAGAAGTCTCCCTTGTATATGGTATGAAATTCAACCTTCTGATGTAGCTTAACCATGTAATCAAGAATGAAAAGTTATCTTTGATTCAGAAGGGTGCTCCATCATAGACTGTAAGACAAATCAAACTTTTCTTTATGCACCTAGGATTAATGATGTTTTTAAAATAAACATAAATGATAAATCAAGGAAAGATATCAGTTTAATGTCTGAAGAGGAGGAATCTTAGCTATGGCATTGAAGATTGGGTCATGCTAACATGAATCTTCTAACCAAATTAGCCAAACAAAAAGTTGTTGAGGGTTTGCCAAGTTTAAACTTTGAAAAGGATCATCTATGTAATGCATGTCAATATGGAAAACAGTATAAAATGAGCTTTAAATCTAAGACTTATTTTTCTACAGAAAGAGTCCTTGAACTTGTACACATAGATCTTTTTAGCCCTGTCCAGCCTGTGAGCATGGGTGGACATAGATACATGGGTTGTCTTTCTGAACTGCAAGGATGAAGCCTATAAAGGTTTCTCCAAAATGTGCAATAGAATAGAAGTTGAGCAAAATGTCTTACTTTCAAAAATCAGAAGTGATCATGGCAGAGAATAAAAAAATAAGCTGTTTGCTAGATTTTGTGATGTTAGAGGCATTGTCCACAACTTTTCTACTCCTCACACTCCACAGCAAATTGGAGTTGTTGAGAGAAAGAACAGAACTATAGTTTAAATGGCTCAATTAATGCTCATTGATAATAATTTACCTTAGTACTTTTGGGCAAAAGTTGTAAATACTACATGTTACATCCTTAATAGAGTTAAAATAAGATCTATAATTTACAAAACTCCCTATGAGATTTGGAAGCGAAGAAAACCCAAGATTGGGTACTTCAAAACCTTTGGATGTAAATGTTTTGTACTAAAAAACAAAGAATAACTAGGATAATTTAATCTTAAAGCTAATGAGGCTATATTCTTTGGCTACTCAATACATAGTAAAGCATACCGAGTCTTTGTCAAGAGCTCTTCTTCTCTTGAAGAGTCTGTACATGTATATTTTGATGAGACTAACCATAAAGGAAGAAGAAATGGTTCATAAGATGATGGATAACATATTTCACATAAACCATCCTTAGACCAAGAACAAGGGGAGTCTTCAACAAAGGATGAACCTTCTGAGTTGAACTTCATAGATGGAATTCAAGGTGAACCATCAACCTCATCAAAAGAAGACTCCGCTCACAATGATCTTCCAAAAGAGATAAGAACTAAGAAGGATCATCCAGAAAGACTAATCCTTGATGCTCCTCAGAATCTAATTCTCACCAAAGGACAACTCAGCAGAATGACAAGCCATCTAGCTTATGTGTCAATCATGAACCTAGAAAATTTAAAGATGCTGAGTATGATGAAATCTAGTTGATGGCTATGCAAGAGAAGCTGGATCAATTCACAAGGAATGATGTTTGGGATTTAGTTCTAGTACCTAAGAATAAGTCCATCATTGGAATCTTCAGAAATAAGTTGGATAAAGAAGGAAATGTAGTGAGACATAAGGCAAGCTTTTTGCTCAAAGATATATTGAATAAGAAGGAATTGATTGTAATGCAACCTTTTCTCCAATAACTAAACTTGAAGAGAATCCACTATGCCTTCGCATCCCATATGAGCTTCAAGATCTATCAAATGGATGTTAAAAGTGTATTCCTTAATGGAGTCATTTCAGAAGAAGTCTATATGAGGCAGCTACCTAGATTTGAAGATGCAAAATATCTCTACCATGTATTTAAGTTGAAGAAAACTTTGTATAGTCTCAAACAAGCTCCTAGATCTTAGTACGAAAGAGTAACGAGTTTTCTTATTTCAAAAGGTTACATCAGAGGAAAAACATACACAACCTTATTTATCAGAAGAAGAAACAAGGACATTCTCCTTGTACAAATATATGTTGATAACATCATATTTAGAGCCACTGATGACAAACTATGAAAAGAATTCAGCTCTCAAATGAAGAATGAATTTGAGATATCCATGATGTGAGAATTAACATTCTTCGTTGGACTTCAAATCAAGGAAAGTTTAAATGGGATATTCATCAATCAATCAAAATATACCAATGAGATTTTGAAGAAGTTTGGAATTGAAGAAGGAAAAGAGATTTCAACTCTTGTTATGTCTAACATAATTCTCAATAAAGATCAAGAAGGAAAGAAAGCTAATCAAAAGCTCTTTAGAGGAATATTTAGATCCCTTGTGAATCTAACAACAATTAGGCTTGATATTCACTATGTAGTGTGCTACTATGTAAGATAATAGAGTGATCACCAAGGAATCTCATCTCAGTGTAGTTAAAAGAATTCTAAGATATCTCCTTAGAACCATAGAAACTGGATTATGGTATCCTAATAATGGAGATCTCTCCCTAAAAAGATTCACTGATGCAGACTATGGAAGAGACTAACTTGAAAGGAAAAGCAATACTAGAGGATGTCACTTCCTTGGAAAAAGCATTGTCTCTTAGTGTAGCAAGAAATATACTTATGTTGCATCATCCACAATAGAAGCTGAATACATGGCGGCAAGAAGTTGTGTTGCTCAAGTCCTCTAGATAAAGCAACAACTTGAAGATTATGGAATTAAGTCAGAATGCACTGAGGTATTATGAGACCACAAAAGTGCTATTGACTTCTCAAAAAATCCCATTTAGTGCAGTGATAAGGGTATAATTACACTTATTATCATTATAATTTTATACAATAAACACTATAGTTTTAGTCATTTTTACACTTCATATAAAAGATTTCACATGGTATGTAGTTATTTTTTATGCAAATGCAGATACTAGGTAAATCTTGGGAGTAAAATGAACTAAAGTGGAATTCTATGAAAAAAGAGTGAATAAGGTGCAAAATGATGCATGGAACTTGAAGATTTGGCTTAGAATCGAAGCTGTCGAAAACCGGTGAAGTTACAAGGAGATTTCTAAAGAAAACTCAATTCACGGTTGCGACAATACCTCGCGGTCGTGACATATTCACTTCAGAAATAGAAATCTACCAATCAAAGGTTCATGATCATGAATCACATATCGTGGTCGTGACATGGATGGTTTTCTGGTATTATCTTCTTTACTACCAATGCTAGATAAGTATGATCAACTGCCATCAACTACCAACGAAAAGACACTTATCAGGAGTCAACTAATCATGAAAAGGTGCCTATCCATTGTGGATTGAATAAAAGCCTCTCAAAAAATAACATTGAAGAGATGCAATCTTTCACCAATGGATGTGACTCTTTGTTTGGATAGATGTAACCCTTCAAACTCTATAAATAGGGCTCCAATCCTCTTCAATTTCATGGTGGATAGTATGGAACACTAGAGAGGAAAGCATTAGAGTGCAAATATAGAGAGATATAGTGTGTGAATAGTTAGATCTGCTACGTTCTTAAGTGTTAGCGAGAAAATGTTTAACTGATTCGAATCCTTGTTTCAATCACTAGATTTCTCTATATTCTCGAGCGATTGTTGTATAAGTGTACTTGCAAATCACTTATCAATAAAAGTTTTCGTTCTTCAATATTCATTTGTCTGATATTCTTAAAGAATAATATCCTAGCGGAGGTTTTGTACGGGCCGAGACCGAATTCAAAGCAGACGCAGGAATTGTGAGAATTGACGACTCCCATTAAATAGTGGATACGGTTTGATCAACTTTAGCTTTCACTTGCATACCTTACAACTTTGCTTTTCTTTCTACTTATACTTTCTATTTTGAAGTTTATGATATGTCTATGTGTCATAATGCGTATTTCGTGCTAAGTCTTTTATAGTAATCAAGTTATATGCGTTGGCGTTAATTTTAAGAGTAGTTTCGGGGTTAACAATATCATGTATAATCACTAGATCTGTGATATGACACTATTTAGTTAGCCAACATTTTTGGAATGCTAACTTGCTAAATGTGGCTATGTGAGAGCGACCCGTGCTAAGCATAGTATTGATGTTGTCCAGGTTTATATAACAGTCTTATCTCGTTTGTGCTAGGTTTAGAAAAGTTATTTCATGTGTTTCTCTACGGTTAATTATTGAACATTTGAGTGTGTTGAACCGATTTGTTATATTAGTCTAGTGTGTCATAACATCTTCGTTGATCTTGCATGTTTTCTTTACTATACTTGTTCGTAGTGAAAATCTATTTATTTAGAGTCTCTAATCTATTACATCTATATCTGCTCAACTTTTCATTCTAATCTTCCTATCCATAAAAATCTTTAATCTATTTTTATTTTATTTTACTTTGTTTTTCCCTTCCATATCTTTAGACCTGGTGCCTTCCCTGTGGGTTCGATATCTTTTAAAACTACATCGCAACTGTATACTTCTAGTTATCAACATTTTTCTATTTTATAAGAGGTACTAACAACACCTATACTTTACATGAACAAGTTTTTAGCGCTATTAATATATAGCAAAATCTTGCAAACAAATTATTAAACTTATCAGTAGAAAAGTGGCGAACAAGTCCTCATGAGAAATGGATGGAATGGAGTGCACATTAAGGGAGGCACCATTAGTGTAACTATATAGAAGCTCACCAAGGCTATGGTAAAGGATGCTAAAAAGGGTAACATAAAGCTTAGTCATATTCAAGAGAAGAATTTAGCCCCTGACCTTGAGGGTATGATGCTCAATTCTCCTAATAAATTCTACTCAAGCCAACCCTACTCTAGTTACTCCTACTCCAACTTACCCAATAGCCACCTCTTTTCGAGAAGGCTCCCCATATACTCCTCTCGTTGGCATGCATTAGATGGTTCCTCCAGCTAGTCGCACCCATGTCCCAGCTCCTCCACGTGGACCCTCACTCAACCTCCAACATGGGTTTTTTATTCTCGTATATCCTATGTTGAACAAGTTTCCTAGGTTTTGTTCTAAAGTAGTGTTAAATCTCCGTACTTGTTGAAAAAATATCAATACATCATTAGGTCGGACAGATCGTGCTCATAGTGGCCTATTGTGCAAGCCCAATAGAGTGCATACCTACCTAAACCTAATGTATTTTGTGCCAGCGTTACCCATTTGGGCTTGCACATCATTGTCAAGGCCCACTTATAGGCCTGCCACAAGTGTTATCTAACATCACTTGTTTAGGCCCACTTGTCTAAGTCCTCATAGTAATAATTATTATGGACCCCATAACGTGGTTTCTGATTCACTTTTTCCCATTCCTTTATTTTCGACAAACTGGTCCAATTAGGAAAATGGTTAAACCATTTTTATGTTAGTTAATTAAAGTAGTAATTGAGCATGACAACTTGCATGGATTTCAAAACTTAAGATTAACCCTAAAAGATCTCCTAAGCATGGTATGATTGACATAATCTAAATTGAAACGTTCCATAGATGCTTATAGTTTTATAAAACTTAAATAAAAGAAACTGAGAATCTTAGATTAGAGCATTACTAGTTGAAGCTTGCCTTTCCTTTGGTATGGAGCTCCCTTAAAATAATTGTACAGCACTCCGTTAGCAAAGCCTCCAAACTAAGAAAGTCTCTTTTAATAGTCCACACAAACCCCAACCAATGAAAACCTCATGTAGAAGAAGAATTTGTTTGTTAACAAGCAGTTGTTAGACCGCTCGTAGACCAACCTGAAAATATAACTAAGAAGGCTCTTTCTAAAATAGAAATAAGCCTTCAAAAGAATTCTTGTGAAAGAGGAGAAACTCATGGAGGATTTTGCAAAAACTTGCGAAGAAAAGAAGTTAAAACTTAGAAGGAAATGCTGAGATGAAGTAAAGAAAAGAGGAGGAGGAGGCCACTATTTATAGTGGAGGGGAGCAAATTCCAATATCGCATGAGTTACCGTGAGGGTTAACTCGAGCTCACAGCCCACTATAGTGGGTTGTGTATGGCCTCTAAGGGAAGCCCAATTGGGTTTCCCTTGTCCCGCAAGAGAGGCCTTGTCCATGCACCACAGGCCCACGCAAGCGCTGCCCAGCAGCGCTTGCAAGCATACAACCCACCATCATTTGTTGGCCTTGTGCCAACTCATGCTAGCGACCGACGAGCATTTTATGCTCATGAGGCTACCATGCAGTGCTGGTTACTTAAGATAGTAATTGAATATGTAAACTTGCAAGATAGAATTTCAAAACTTAAAATTAACTTTAAAGGATCTCATAAGCATGCCATGATTGATATAACCTAAGTTCAAACATTCCATAGATGCTCATAGGTTTATAAAACTTATTAAAAGAAACTTAGAAACTAAGTTAAGAGTATTTCCAATTGATATGTGCCTTCCTATGGTGTAGCGCTCCCTTAGAACAAATGGACAGCACTTCGTTAGTTTGGTTAATCAAGACAGTAATTGAATATGCAACATTGCAAGGTCGAATTTCAAAACTTAAAATTAACCTAAAACATCTCCTAAGCATACCATGATTGATATAATCTAAGTTAAAACATTCCATAGAGGCTAATAGGTTTATAAAACTTATAAAAGAAGCCTAGCATCTAAGTTAAGAACATTACCAGTTGATGCATGCTTTCTCTCTCCTTTAGATGCGGCGTTCCCTCAGAGAAATTTGGTAGAACTCCGTTAGCACTAGCCTCCAAACTAGGATAGCCTCTACGATTGATTCAGATGGATCTTCACCGACCAAACCCTCGACTGAGGTAGAACCCGTTGGTATACAACAGCTGCTAGACCGCTCGAAGACCAACCCAAAAATATTAACTAAGAAGGCTCACTTCCAAATAGAAAGAGTCTTCTAAAGAATTCTTTTTCACTTGGAGAAACTCATGGAGGATATCGCAAAATGTCATGAAGAAAAGATATCAAACTCAGATAAAAAGGCTGAGCTGAAGTACGAAATAAGGAGGAGAAGGGAGGCCTATTTATTGGCAAAGGGGAGTGAAAAATGCTGGTTAATCAAGATAATAATTGAACATGTAAAGTTATAATGCAGAATTTCAAAACTTAAAATTAACCCTAAAGGATCTCCTAAGCATGCCATGATTTATATAATCTAAGTTGAAAAGTTCCATAGATGCCAATAGGTTTATAAAACTTATAAAAGAAACCTAGCATCTAATTTTAGAACATTATTAGTTGATGTGTGCTTCTCTCTCTTTTGCTGCGTTCCCTTAGAGCAATTGGGCATAACTCCATTGGCACTAGCCTCTAAACTAGGATAACCTCTATGATTGATCCACACATATCTTCACTGACCAGAACCTCTACTGAGGTAGAACCCATTGAGAGACAGCAGCTGCTAGACCGCTCGAAGACCAACCCGAAAATATTAACTAAGAAGGCTAACTTCAAAATAGAAAGAGTCTTCTAAATAATTCTTTATCACTTGGAGAAAGTCATGGAGGATCTCGAAAAATCTCTTGAAGAAAAGATGTTGAACTCAGAGAGAGGTTGACTTAAAGTATGGAATAAAGAGGAGAGGGGAGGCCTATTTATAGGGAGAGGGGAGGCCTATTTATAGGGACAATAGAGTGAAAAACTCCACTCATTTAACAATGTAGGATGGGAAATATCCCATCCTACAAAACTGGGAAAGCCGCGCGGATCTCTAGGACTTATGGGCTAACCCGTACCTCCTTACCATAAGGCAAGCCCTAATGGGCTTGCCTTGTGCCGCAATCCAGGCTTGCAGGGCCTTCCCGCAAGTCTGGCTTGCGGGCATGCTGCTTGTACACTTGCATCCTATAAGCTTTTCAGCTCATGGGAAAGCTATGTAGGCCCCACTCCGAATAACCTATGTTCATTTGGGGCCCACTCGCAACGGAAAAATTCCCTTGCTCCTCACCATGCAATTTTCCCAATTTTCTCCCCTAATCCTTTTAATTATTAATTTGGTCCAACCAATTAATAATTCTTCCAATGGATTTGACAAAATTAATATTCTTGGTATAGACCTAGTCTATAGGTTCTTTACTTAGTCTGGTAAAGACCCAAAGTGTAGCTTCCCATCCAGGAACCTTTAGATGATCAAAGTGGCTTTCTAGCAAAGGCATATGATCCCCCGATACTCAGAACGTCACATGCTTATGGCTTGATCCGGTTCTACAGTAGTAACCAATACAATACACTCCTTCCAACAGGTTAAGTACCATCCAGTTTATTGAGCTCGAATTAAGTGTTAGCTCATGTAATAACCGTAGCTATCCTAGAATTAGACTTGTTCACGAAGAACACCGCTTACAATAATGTATTAAGATTGACTAGAAACCTGTTCTATAAATCTTATACTCTGATCAGAGGTTTATGAGTATGTCTCTTCAACAAGAGACCCTAAGGTACATTTCCCATTATATCACTATATCAGGAGTGATGGATCCCATCTTGACTACTCGACTTGCTAACATGTGATCATCACTTATACCCATAATCAACCGAATCATCCTGATCACCTAGGTATGAGTAAGTATGACCCAAAGTTTAGCTACTCCTATATAAGGTAACCAGTATTTCAGGTTTTAGGATACTTGTACTGCTGCTGCAATAAGACATGAAACCAACACATGGATATTGTTAGTTTCAAGTGTTTGTCTTATAGCTGTCTCCAATGTATTACTTGAATACATTCATGTGTTAACTCAAGGTACCACCTTTAGCTCGTGAGATCAGCTTCTTGGATCTAATACAAGGAGTAAGCCTACACATGCTAGTCTGTCCGCTTCATTGATATCCAATCTCAATGAAACTATGACTAGGGATATTTATATTTTTCATAGTAAAATGTATATGCAATTCTCACACCACATAGCTCCCACTATGTCCTTGCACTTTTACGCTATGAAGTAGTCACAAACTTTGTCTTATCAATACACATATATCTATAATACTATGCATATATGATACAAGCGAGATACATGAATATAAACAAAACCACTGATAAATAACAAAGATGCCATTTATTATTAATAACAATATGAAACCGTTTATACATTATAACTAATTAAGATATATCACCCTGATTGCCTCTAGGGAATACATCATGTTTAACAAAAAAACCTCCCCTCATTTTCCAAAGTGGGATGGTAAAAATCCCATCCCACAAACCATGTCAACCGTGAGGATCCCTAGGACCCGATGGCTAACTCGCGTATCATTTCCACGATGCAAACACTAATGGGCTTGCGGACGTGCTTGCGGGCCTATACGGTAGGTAAGTGTAAGCGTTTCCATGGGTAGCGCTTGTGTACTTGCTGCCAGCGCTCTAGCAACCCGCAAGCCTTTCACCATGCGAGACAGTCGTGCAGGCCTCACTTAGAATAACCGTGTTCATTTGGGGCCCACTGGCAACAGGAAAAATTCCCTTGCTCCGCTCCGTGCAATTTTCCCAATTTTCTCCTTTATTCCTTTTAATTATTAATTTGGTCTAACCAATTAATAATACTTCTAATGATTTCAACATCCTCCATATTCTCGGCATAGACCTAGTCTATAGGATATTTACTCATTCTGGTGAAGACCCAAAGTGTATGACCTCATAAGAACCCGAAGTATAGAGCCACTAGAAGTTAACCTAAACTTGGCTTCCCATCTAGGAACCTTTTGGATCAATGTTCCAGACCGATATGGAAGTCGATAACTCTAGATAATCAAATGGGCTTTCTAACAAAGGCTTATGATCCCTGATACTCGGAACATCACATGCTTGTGACTTGATCCGATTCTACAATAGCAACCAATACAATACACTCCTTCCATCAGGTTAAGTATCATCCAATTTATTAAGCTCAGATTAAGTGTTAGCTTATGTAATAGTTATAGCTATTCTGTAATTAGACTTGTTCATGAAGAACACCACTTGCCATAATGTATCAAGATTGACTAAAAACCTGTTTTATCAATCTTATACTCTAATCAGAGGTTTATGAGTGTATCTCTTGAACAAGAGGCCCTAAGGTACATCTCCCAATATATCACTATATCAGGAGCGATGGATCCCATCTTGACTACTCGGCTTACCAACATGTGACCGTAACTATGCCCGTAGTCACCCGTGTCATCTTGATCACCATGGTATGAATAAGTATGACCCAAAGTATAGTAACTCCTATATAAGGTAACTAGTATCTCAGGTTTGAGGATACTTGCATCACTACTACAATAAGACATGACACCAACAAATGGATATAGTTATTTCCAAGTGTTTATTATAGCATTCTCCAATGTATTACTGAATACATTCTTTTGTTAAGTCAAGGTGCCACCATCAGCTCATGAGATCGGCCGCTTGGATCTAATCCAAGGTGTAAGCCTACGCATTCTAGTCTGTCTACTTTATTGATGTCCAGTCTCAATCAAAATATGACTAGGGATATTTAGACTATTCCTAGTAACATGTATGTGCAGTTCTCACTCCACATAGCTCCCACTATATCCTCGTACTTTCATGCTATGAAGTAGTCACGGACTTTATCTTATCAATGTGCATATACATAATACTATACATACATGATACTAGCGAGATACATAAATAAATAAAAAAACTAATAAACAACAAAGTTATCTTATTAATAATAATAATAATACGAAATCTTTTGTACATTATAACTAATTAAGATATATCGCCCTAATTGCCTCAATGGCATACATCATGTCTAACAGTAACTGTAATGGCAAATGGTAATAACTTTAGTTAAGTGATGCATAAGCAACATTTGCCATTTGAGTTGCTTACCTTCTACCATATGGTAGACCACACACCTCTCAAATTAGGTGCAGCCATTCAATGACCCAGTCTTGGGTAAAAGCATCTTCACAAGTAGCTCGTGACAAGCTCTTGCCTCCCAAATCATCCCCGATGAAACTATTTCCCTAGACCCATAATCTGTAGAAAGTTCCCAATCTAATGGGAAAAAGACTTTCTCCTCATCTCCTCTTATCCTTAGCTCGATGCCTTTTAATGGCATGTTCAGCAAACTAAACACCAGCTTCGTAGCAATTAGATAGGATTCATTGTTGAATTCAACTTGGAGAACACCCTCATACCCTTGGATGTTGTAGAAGCTTGAGTAGAAGCCTCTAATCAAGCTCTTGATAGTAAGACCTTAAAGCAATAAGAATTGACTAAGATTCTGAACTTATTCAACATCAGGCTTTCATAGTTCATGAACTTGCTTAATCACTTTGTTCATGAACTTATTCAACATCAAGCTTTCATAGTTCACTACAAATACTGGACCAAATTCCAAATCCCCAGCCACCGTGGTGAAAATTGTTCCAGAGGGTAAAGTGATCCTTTGCACCATTCCATCAATGTGAACATACATTTTCTTCTTTGATTCACCTTAAGCTTAAGAGTTCTCGTAGTGTGAGCCATTGAAGATGAGAAAAAATTTAGAGAGTAGAAAGAGAATTAGGGTTCTTTTGCAATTGAAATTATTAGAATTAAGAAAGCAAGTAACCTCTCTCTTCAACTTCTCGCAGCTTTTATAGGCAATCCTCAACTTGCAGAGATACATGGTGCTTTCAAAATCCATGATCAATCTCAACACCCGAGAGTAACACTTAATTAAACTTCGTAGTAAAATGGTGAGTTTTTCAATTAGACGGTTCCAATTCAAAAATGCCCTTTTGAGAAA
This sequence comes from Euphorbia schlechtendalii, assembly GCA_949673415.1. Classification (NCBI taxonomy): domain Eukaryota; kingdom Viridiplantae; phylum Streptophyta; class Magnoliopsida; order Malpighiales; family Euphorbiaceae; genus Euphorbia; species Euphorbia schlechtendalii. The sequence continues at coordinate 17,808 of CATIWQ010164799.1, read as the reverse complement.
GTGACTTTTTGATTTTTAACCATGAAACTAAATCTCACAATGTTACTTTAAAATGTAGACGGTGTTAAGTATCTTTTATCTTGTTCGGCTTAGTTAAGATTTAATCTTCAACACTTAGCCAAATTTCTTGATTTTTCTTCATATGGGGTTCACCATTCCAATAAGTTACCTTAGAACATTGAAAATCTCCTTAATCAATGGTTTGGGAAATATGTCAACTGTCTGAACATACTCCAGTTTGACAACTCCCCTTAGCATATGATCCCTTATAAAGTGATGTCTAATATTGATATGCTTCATCCTAGCTTGTTGAACTAGATTCTTGGACAGGTAAATTACACTTTTGATATAACATATAACTTCCAAGGCATTTTGACTTTATACCATAATCCTCTAGTTACTACTTAATCCATAATAGTTGTTCTCAAAACTTCCTACCACCATGTACTCACCTTTAACTATACTCAGCATAACTAAATTTTACTTCTTGCTATACCACAAGACAAGGCATTCCCTAAGGAAATGGCATCCTCCTGTGGTGCTTTTCCTCTCAAGCTTATCTCTATCATAATCATCATTTGTGTATACCACAGACCTGCATAAGTAAACCTTGCAAGTAGCGAAGAATTCTCTTAATAGTTGCTAATTGAGATTCTCTTGAGCAATAGTAAACAACATACTGAATGCCTAGTCTACTAGGTGTTAAATAAAGAAAAGAACCTATAATTCCTTTGTAGATTTTTTTATCTACTGGTTTACCAACTTCATCCTTACTTAAGATAGTATCAGTGGCCGTGGGAGTGGACATTGACTTTGAATGCTCCATATCAACTTCTTCAGAACTTCTTTGGCATATTTAGATTGGCTAATGAAGATTCTATCTTCATTCTACTTGATTTGAAGTCCAAGAAAGAAGTTGAGCTCTCCCATCATAGACATTTCAAATTCTCTCTTTATCTGCTAGCAGAACTCCTTGCACAGCTTCTCATCAATTGCTCCAAAAATGATGTCATCAACATAGATTTGGACTAGCAACACATCTCATTTTCTTCACTTGATAAACAAAGTTGTATCTGCTTTCCCTCTTTTATAGCCTTTGTTTATAAGGAAATTGGTCATGCTCTCATACCAAGCTCTTAAAGCTTGCTTCAATCTATAGAGATCTTTCTTCAGTTTCAAGACATGCTCAAGATTCTTCGGATCTTCAATGATTGGAGGCTGGCAAACATAGACTTCCTCTTGAATAAATCCATTCAGGAATGCTCTTTTAACATCCATTTGAAACAATTTGAAGTTCATATGAGATGCGAAAGCACATAGGATTCCAATAGCTTTAAGCTGAGCTACACTAGCATAGGTCTCATCATAATCAATTCCTTCTTTCTGATTGTAGCCTTGAGCAACAAGCCTGGCCTTATTCCTGACAATAATGCCATCTTTATCAAGCTTGTTCTTGAAAACTCATTTGGTGCCGATGATTGATTTTCCTTTGGGCTTTGGAACCAGATCCCAAACATCATCGCGCTTGAACTATTCCAACTCCTCTTACATCATGATCATCCAATAATCATCTCCTTCAGCATCTTCAAACTTCTTAAGTTCAATCAATGAGATGAAAGCTAGATTGCTCATCATTATGCTGAGCTAACCTCGTGTCATCACTAGATTATGAACATCATCAACAATGCTTTCAAGATGGTGATTGCAATGAGTTCTCATTGCTCTTGGCAAACTTGGATCTATAGTTGGAGGTTCTGTGATTGGTTGTTGAGGCTGAGCTTGGTCTTCTTCTTCATTGAAGTTGATAGATAGATCTCCATCATCTTTAACTTGCTTAGTTTCAGGTTCTTATGCTGGATTGAGAAGCATAGAGAGTGGCATACTAAGTAGATTTTGTTATTAGGTTATTCCTACATCTTTATTAGATGGACGCATATCTACATAGTTAGTTTCATCGAAATCTACATGCATAGACTCCTCTAATAGGTATGTTCTCTTGACATATATTATATATGCCCTGCTGTTAGTTGAGTATCCTACAAGGATACCTTCATCAGTATTTGGATCAAACTTACCAAGTTGCTCATTGGTGTTAAGAATAAAGCACCTACAACCAAATGATTTGAGATAACCAATCTTAGTCTTGCGCCCTCACCAAAGCTCATAGAGTGTCTTCTCAAGATTTGGGCAAATTAAAACCCGATTCAAGATATAACAGGCTGTGTTAACAGCTTCTCACAAAAATACTTTGGTAGAATGTTTTCACTCAACATGGATAGAGCCATCTCAACTATGGTTCTATTCTTCCTTTCTACAACCCCATTTTATTAAGGAGTATAAGGAGTAGAAAAGTTATGGTCAATACCATGTGCAGAACAGAATTCTTCAAAATGGATATTCTCGAATTCATATCCATAATCACTTCGGATTCTATTGATTTTAGTTCCTATTTCATTCATTATCTGATTAGTGAGTTTGATAAAAGATTCATATGTTTTATCTTTGTTACTCAGCAAGACTACCCATGTGAATCTCGTGAAGTCATCCATAACCACCAATAAGAATCTCTTACCAACCAAGCTCATAGGCTGAACTAGGCTGAAAAGATCTAGGTGGAGGAGATCCAATGGTTACTTAGTTACTATGTGGTTAATTAACCTAAATGATTTCTTAACCTACTTACCGAGCTAGCAAGCTGAGCAAAGTTTATCCTTCTCAAAGCTGATACTAGGCAAACCCACAACTAGTTGCTATTTGCCTAGTTTGGATAGAATGTTCATATTTAATTGACCCAACCTTATGTGCCCAAGCCATGAATTATCCTCCTTATATAGAAGACAAACATTAGTGGAGCCTAGGGATAAATCAATAATATACAAATTTTTAATTCTAGAAGCAAAGTGTATTGTTGAGTTAGTCTTACAATCAATGATTGAGCAACCTGTTGAGTCGAATGTTACCTACCTTCCTTTATCACAAAGCTGGGCTAGAGTGAGCAAGTTGAACTTGAGTCCTTTGACAAGAGAAACCTCTTCGATTGAAGGAGAGACACCAATAGTGCCACAGCCTACAATCTTTCCCTTTTGGTTATCTCTGAAACTAACACTTCCATTCCTTTTACACTCCAATGAGATGAACTAACTTACATCTCTCGTCATATGCCTAGAGCATCTGCTATGCAAATAACATATTATAGGTTCATAAGCGGATCTTAGGCTCACCTGTAAAACAATTATGTTTCTTAGGTACCGATGCTTTTAAGCTGGGTCCTCCTTTGTTAATAATGCTTAAATTAGACTAGTTGTACTCATCATAATAACCATTTTTATACCTATAGAGAACTGTACCATGTCCAGCTTTGCGCAAAAGCCACACACCGCTTTAGCTTTGGGCATGCTCGCTTTTTTCTTTTCATAGGAATTCTTCCTCTTAGAATTGTGAGTCTGGTTGCTAAAAGTTTGAATGTTGGTTAGAGGAGGAACTCGTTTCCCCTTCAATATTATGATCTCAGCAGTCAACTCATCTAATTGCTTAATGAGCTTATTGTTCTGACATTCATGATACTTAGCATTTTCTTAAAGAAAGCGGATATCAAGAGATAAGGAAGCGATAGTGTCTTCCTGATCTTCATTTCTCCTCACTAGCTCCTTGATGATTTTCCTTGTCTTATTAATCAGTTTCATGACATTAAAGAGTACATGGGTGAACTCTTCAATTTCAAAAGGATTTCAAGATGTACCTCATCTTGTGAGTTCTTCCCTTTGTTACGCTTAGCTTCAGAGTTAACAGCGGATTGGTTGCTCTTGTAAGCAGATGCTGAGCTCTCACCCTTTCATTCTCTATCACCATAAAGTAGAGGTTGATAGAATCAGTTACTTCTTCATCTTAGGATGAAGATTCTTCAGAATCCCTCCAAGAGGTAGCAAGTGCCTCATTCTTCTTTGTGAACCTCTTTTTATATCTGTCCATCTCGGTCTTTGGATAGGATGATCGAATATAGCCTTTTTCTCCACAGCTAAAGCACTTGATATCTTTGATGTGCTCCTTCTAGGGAAACTTCTTCTTGTTGAACTTCCTATCCTTCTTCATGAAATGCTTGAAGTGCCTAGTTAGAAGGTTATAGAAGATGAAAACTATATAGATATTCCTTAAGAACAAGTATAGTAGAGAAAAACATGCAAAATCATCAAGAAGATTTCATACACTAGATAACTTCAATAAACACGGTTCTAGACGCCCAAATATTCAATAATTCGTTACAAAGCAACACATGAGATGACATTTCTAAATCTAGGGTAAACAAACTATGACAATTATAAAAACTTGGAGAACAATAATACCATGCTTAGTATGGGTCGCTCTCACATAGCCATATTTAGCAAGTTACTACTCCAAAAATGTTGGCTCACTAAACAGCAATATAATCACATATCCAATGATTATACACAATCTTGTTAATCCCGAAATCACTCTTAAAGTTAACTCGAAAGCATCTAACTTGATTAATACAAATGACACAAGACGAAATACTCATTATGACACATAGACATTATCATAAACTTCGAAATAGAAAGTATAAGTAGAAAATAAAGTAAAGTTATAAGGTATGCAAGTGAAAGCAAAAGTTGATCAAACTGTATCTACTCTTTAATGGGAGTTGTCAATTACCGCAATTCCTATGTCTACTTTGAATTTGGTCTCGACTTGTATAGAGCCTCTGTTAGGATGCTATTCTTTGTGAATATCGAAGAAATGAATGTTGAAGAATAGAAACTTTTATTGATAAGTGCTTTGCAATTACACTCATACAACAATCGCTCAAATTTTTGTGGAAATCTAGTGATCAAAATAAGAATTGATTCACTTATACATTTTTCTCACTAACACTTTGAATTAGTGAACTCTATACAATTTTCACTTTTTAATGTATATCATATGCGCTCTATATTTTCACTCTACCATATGCCACCATGCATGAAAACAATTGGGTTTTGAACCCTATTTATAGAGTGCGAAGGGTTGCGGTTATCCAAACGAAGAGTCGTGTCCATTGGCGAAGAGTTGCATCACTTCAATTTGATTGGATGTAAGGTTTCATCCTTAACTACAATGGAAAGGCAACTTTTCATGATTGGTTTACTTCCAAAAGGTATCCTTTCGTTTAATTCCAAGATTTACCTAGTACCTGCATTTGCATAAAAAACAACTACATGCCACGTGAAATCTTTTATATGAAGTATAAAATGACTTAAACCATAGTGTTTAATGATTGAAAATTTCATGATTATAAGTGTAAATATACACTTATCACACCCCCACACTTAACTTTTGCCTTATCCTCAAGGAAAAAATAACATAAGTGTACAAATTAGTATTCAAGTTCGTACGTCATTTGGCAAAAGACTATTGTAGTGAGCATCACATTCCCATGTTGCATAAGATTCAAGTAAAGGTTTGAAATTTCCCACAAATTAGTAACGTGCAATTTATATAGTCTAGTTGCATACCTTTGCTCTTAATGGAGGGTTAACCGAATTGCGTCTTCATATAAGTGTTATATGCTTACTCGAATATTACCTTCTCTCAAGTATAGTATAAAGTATTAAGGATAAAAGGAGCACACTTTGGAAAGTTTGATCTCAAGGCATTTTTAGGTAACCTAGGATGCTGAAAACACTCTTAGTAATTGCATTTTATGCTCCATACCACTCTCCCCTTTTTTTAGTGGTTGCATTTTATGCTCCATACCACTTTCTCTCATTTTTTTCTTTTAAGCATAGGTTTTGGAAGTACAGACTTGTACTTTGCACCCATTTTTTGTGCTATGCTACTTTTCTATTTTCACTCATTGAATGGTTGCAGTTTCTGCTCAATCGCCCTCTTCTTCTTATCCTCAAAATCAAATGTCACTAGACATTCCAAAATCCAATCATGATTTTGTGGAAATCACATCCCCATAAACATGCCTAAACCAAGATCAACAAGATACATCCCCACTTGCTCATGGAGTCCTAAAGTCTCCAAGAAAACCAAATCAAGAAAAATCATACCGTTGATCTCCAACTTCTTCAAAACTTAGAATCTTTTCCCCTCCTCATGTGAACGAATCGGAAAAGGACAACCGTATTCTTGTTGATAGTTTGGGATTTCTCTTCTATTCGCAGCTACCTTAACACGAGGCATGGTTTTGTTTGAAGTAAAGGTTGAGAAGGTTATTTGAATGTACACGAATATAGATGAATGAATTAGAACTTCCGTTAGCTTTGTAGAAGGTTGTGGTGGTTATGGATTCAATCTAAACCTTTATATAGAGTTTAAATAGGTCATTGATTGGCTAAAATAGTCAATATAGCCATTTTCCCTTCAAACTAGCCGTTAATGGCAGTTTCAGCCATCTGTCACGTGTTTAATCGCGATCTGTAACGGTTATATTCTTCCCGTGTCACGATCGTGAAGGCCTGTCGTGATCGTGACTTTCTTCACATCAGGAACAAAAGGTTTTATTGCAAAATGTCATGGGTGTGATCTATAGTCGCGGTCGCGAACTTCTTCAATCCTTCTATTTCTTTAAATTTTGGACTTAGTCCTAGAAAAACATTGAAAAAAAACATGTTAAATAAAAATAATAAACAATTACTATTTTTATATCAACATTTTTCAACAAGTAAACAATTAAATAAACGAACAAGTAAATAAATAACAAATTGTACAAAATCCTAAATCTAAGTGAAAACCGAATAATTATTCAGAGGAAAGCGATTATGTTAACAGGTCAATCTTATAATAAGATTCTCTTAGATCTCACTCGACATTAAACATCATTGTATGAATATAATTGATTTTCCTATGAATTGGGATTTGTGCCTCCATAAGTTCATTCAACCTTCCCCAGAGGTTGGTTGTTTTACGCTCTTCCTCCCTCGCAATTTCCCTTTCTCTTTGTCTGACAACCTCCACTCTCTCCTCCCATGATTTCCAATCATGGGTTATCCTATCTTCTCCAATGCACCCAACTCGAAAAATCCATAATCAAGGAAAACTTTTGTAGTTAATTCTGGAATCTCGTCTTCATCAGTAAAGACTTAAGTGGAATAGGGCATTCTCTTAATCTCTCCCAATAGATTTGCTATCGTTTGACATCCGTATTCTATCATTCCGGGATTTGAAGTGGCAAACATAAGTGTCTCCATCATTATCCCTGAAACATCAATAGGTATGTCATTCCAAATTGCTTCCATCATAAACAATTCTTCAGTTTTGACAAGATCAAAGTTTGACTTGCCAAATAATGCACCACTTAAGTAAAAGTGCAATGCGAGCAAACAAGGATCACAAATCCACCAGCTATAGGCAGATTCTTGTTTGAACTCTGTTTGGCCAGTCAAGCGATTCCATGTTGGTAAAGGATCCCATCCAAGAAGCATCTTGTTGTAGTAATCCCTTGGAAATCCCATATATTTGTTCAGAGCTTTCCTTGTCAACTTGTATTCTTTCCCGTGATGACAATAGACTAGGCAGTCTTTCTTATCAATCTTCCATACCAATGTGACCAACAACTCCATACAGTTGTCCACACTATTCCTTAGAGACATATTTGAGTAAACGATAAAGTTAAGAATTTTGAAGAAATACATTACCCTGTCAAATTCCAAGGTTGATGAAACTATTCCTATGAATGGTGTAGGAACTTTTGAATTTAGCATCCTTGATTGTCTCAAAATGATATCCTTCTTCACATCAATAGATCGGGAATGGTGCTTCATACCATTCTTGTAAGTTTGATGGGGGAACTAGATTGGATTTGTTTGCCATAACCATTTTAGAAGAATTTTTGAAAGAAATGAAGTAGTTTCAGAATTGGAATTGAATTAAGATTGGAAATGTTTAAGAAATTTAGATTGCAAAAGTGAGAAATTGATGAACACTCACACATCAATTTTATAGAGGTTTGAGGAATAACCATCGAATAACTGCTAAACTGCCGCAGTTATCGCACAAGTCACGATCGTGATTAATTATCATGATCATGACTCACAAAATTCGAGAAATAGAAAGTTTTGTTAAGGGATTCACGAGCACGAATGGATGTTACAAACATGAATAGGTAAAATAGAAGAAAATCTTCTATTTCTCGAGAATTCAGATGCATTAATATGACGTATCACCTCCAAGATGATTATTTCATATTTTTTTTAACATCTAAGTTAGGATAGACAAATTGTACAATTTAGGATAACAAAAATAAATAGGTATAAAATTGGAAAATGTACCATACTCTCCAAATTTTTTATCTTCTAGAACACACTTACCTTCCCTTGCAATGGCGCTAAAAAACTTGTTCGCAAGTTTTCTAGCTATACTCGTTTTGATAGGCTTATATTAGGTAATGGTGCCAAAAACCTTATTCCCCACTTTTCTACTGATAAGATAAAAGTTCTAAATATGAACAGGTGTTATCAATACCAGTTATCAAATAGAAAAATGATGACCACTCTAAGTATACAATTATGATGTAGTTTTAAAAGATATCGATCCCATAGGGAAGGAATTCGATTTTACAGACCAACTAGAGTTACGGAACAAACGAAATAAGATAATTTATAGGGTTTGGATGGTAGATTGATAAATAGACAGATGCATAAACAGATTAGAGAACATGTAAACTATATTGATATTCCCTAAGAACAAGTATAGTAGAGAAAAACATGCAAAATCATCAAGAAGATTTCATACACTAGATAACTTCAACAAACACGGTTATAGAAGCCCAAATATTCAATAATTCACCGCAGAGCAACACATGAGATGACTTTTCTAAATCTAGGGTATACGGATTATGAAACTTAAAAAAACCTGATAACAATAATACAATGCGTAGTATGGGTCGCTCTCACATAGCCATATTTAGCAAGTTACCACTCCAAAAATGTTGGCTCACTAACGATGGTAGGAATTTTGGGGCCAAGCTCTAGAATGAGCCATCCTTACATGCTTTGCAACTGTATGAAGTGTTTCATGCGGCTTTTCCAAAACATGTACTAATTACTGTCTAACAAAGGAGGCCTAGTTACAGACATTTCTTCTTTAGTAGAACTGTATGTTCTAAGCCTGAATTGAAACTGTTATATGCCTTTTTGGATATTTAACTCAAAGAAAGCGAGTCTATAAGTTGAGCACTTACTTTGATACTACTTGTTGGTCCTAAATGGCTTAATGAAAATAGCAAAGGGGGGTGAATGCTTTACTTGGGTTTTTTTTAAGATTTATGAAAATTCATTACCAAGTTATGTTTTTAGATGCGTGCTGAGTGAACACTTACTAAGTTGGGTTTAAAACTATAAATTGCTCAGCTTCGCTGGCACAGTTTATCTTCAATCGTTGGTGAGTAGATTACTCAACTCGGATTGGTTTTTTTAGTAACACTTGTAAAATAGAGAGAATGATGAATGAGATAAATGTGATAAAGACAAGAAATAAAGATTAGAATTATAACACCTAAGATTTTATCCTGGTTTGACCCCTAGCGTACCTCCAATCCTTGGATTCTTTTTCAAGCTTTAATCAACTAGTGTATTTTCCTTCCTTAAGAAGAGAAGCATTTATAGCCGATAGACATAATTACAAAAATTTCCTTACTAACTACCACTCAAACATAGTTTGGGTACCCTCCCCAAACTAACACTCAGTTTTTCTAAATAAAATGACGAAAAAAAGGTTTCAGCTTATAAAAATGTTGAATCAATGTTGAATCTTAAGTGCTATCTATCTTTTACAAGCAAATTTGAAACTTTGTGTTTACTCGATTGCTTGATTTGGAATTTCTCAAAGCTGGGAATTATAGAATAGAGTTTCAGCTCTTGAGAAATTCGATGTGATTCACCAAGTTTGAATGTCTGCTTCATTCTTTTACTTATAGTTGAAGATTTGGAATTAGTCGTTACAAACTTCTCATCTTAATAGTTTCATCAACTTCTATTCTCTTCAAATCTTTTGAATTTTCCCGTTTGATAAAAATTCCAGGTTGTTTAGAGGCAGAGATTTCGAACGTTGAAGTGTGAGATTAATATGTTAATCTTGATGCGTCCAAAACTCGTATCCTTCAACCAGTCGGTTCTGATAGAGTGGCTCTTGAAATGCAACGTGGAACTTTGTGAATGGTTGACTTGTTGACATTGTAGACTTGCTTGGAGATACCGAGATAAGGCGCATGCCAGAAGATTCCTCTTATCTTGGACTTTAGTGAGGATTCCCAAACATTCCATATTGATACCTTTTCATTGTTAGGACCACTTTAATATCTTCTTTAATGTCACCACCTTTTCTCCTAAAAAGCATTAAATGAATATTCGGTTCCTCACAAAAATCGTTAAGCGCATTTGTGTCATATATTTTTCTAAGTATCAAAGAAACTCAGCTTCTTTAACAAAAAGCTAACTTAGCTTCACTTATTCTATATCTTCTAAACTATGTAATATTAGGCTGACTCAGGTTTTCTTACTCTAAGCCATAACTTAATTAATAACTTAGTAATCTGAGTTGTTTTCTCTTAAACAATCTCAAGAAAACTTGATTAATTCAGAGTCGACTTAGTACTAAATTAATTTCACTACCCTAGATAGTTTATTATTTGCAAAATGTTTAAGTACTGTGAGGTATTATTAACTTGGGTTCAACAAGGTGACATCATTAAATTCCGCTCAAAAGATACCAAACAAAATATTTCTTTCAAAAAGGGTTCAAAGCACACAATGTTATGTTACTCAATAAAGGATATAAATTAAACATCTCAAACCGAGTAATCTAATATTAAATTCTATAGCCGAGTTATTTTTCCTTTCATTTTAACTTGATAAACTAATAATAGTCAACCTAAATTATTTCTATTTAATTAAGTATAGGTTAGGAAGTTGAGCTAGTTTCCCTAAACTATACTCTTACTAACAACTTAATTAAGAATCTATTTAGTACCTAATTAATTTTATTGTAGGGATTGGACCTCTAAGTCTTGAAAACTAGGACCCATAGTGTCCCAAGTAAAAAATCAGCTCAACCAAGCTTAGGTGGTGATTGAGATCTATTCATCTTAAATGTTGGAAATATAACACTCAAGCGAACAACTTTGATTAAACTCAAAGAAAATATTACAAGAACACTCACTCAAATATAACACTACAACTCACTCTCTTTTTTTTCTTCTTTTCTCTCTTAAGAAGTTCTTACTCTACTTGATGATAAACAACTAAACAACTCACCTATTTATAGGTGAATGATACAACTCCCAACTAACACATTTATTAACCACAACATCCATCTAACCACAACTCCCAACTAAAATAATTAATAGTTAACTAATTTAGTTGCATTTAATGACCTCCAAATTGGTTGTAATTAATAGCCTCCAAACTAATTTGGATTTTTTCTTAATTAGATCAAGTTTATAATCCAACACTACCTTTGCCGCACACCGCAGAATTCTTTGCAAGGATAAGGGCGACATGAGAGGTATAAAATGTAAGTTGATTTTGCAATTTCCGTGTGCTTTATGCTTTGAGAGATATGTTTGCAAAAAATAAATTCAAAATATATACAGATATGAACCTAGTTTTGAACATTAAAATAGAAATAAACAATATATTCTAAACACTCTTGTCAGAATATATAGTGCAAGGGAGAGATAAATTTGATTTAAGATAATTTAGAAAATAGGAGAGGTATAAATTATTTATGAAAACATTAATTTTTATACAGTATTTTCGAACTTTAATAAATCGATTAATTTGTGATATAATTTTCCAAGAGTTATATAAATATTAAAAAACTTAATTATCTCATTTAATTCTATTAATTAAGGTATTCAATAAGAAAAAATGCCGAGCTATATTAACACACTGCACTTTGACATACTTGACACATGTCCATCGCAACCCTTGATTTCATCGTGCACCATAAGATGAAGATAATGTATCACCGTGTCGGACATGGAGCGTGTTAATAGTTAGTAATAAGTTAATATAGTCTCTCCTTAAGAAAAACGGCAACAACAATTAAAAATTTTGATGTAATATCGAGGAAAGTGAAAATATGGCCTAGAAGTAATAATATAGAGGCACTAATTTTTTTGAAGTCAAAGTAATAATATAGAGGCACTAATTTTTTGAAGTCCTATATTCAACAAGTTTCGATGGCCTCTGCTATAAAGCTGTGACTAAAAGTTAAAAAGATTAAATCATTCCTATAATGATTTTTCAAAATTTCTACTTCTTAGTTTTATCATCTTTTAATTTATACTTACTAAACATTTTTGAAGAAAAATGATTTTATTAAGTTAAGGTAAAAGATGGGCGATGCAGTGTGAGGTCGTTACCTCATCAAAATGAATCGCATGAAAAATGAAAAAAAAGAGTGTTAAAAATTTACAATAAAAATAATCGATAAGAAATAGGATAGCCTCTCATCCAGGTTTACTAGAGAATCGAACAAGATACTATTGCCTACTTCAATCATCAGATGAGAGTATTTGAAATCTTTGAGCCAAGAAAGAGCTTCTCTAATGGACAATACTTCAGTTTCTAGAATAGAAATATTTGATGTTAAACCTGATATACAGAGAAACAATCTCTCGCATTATAAACCACAAAATCAAAACACACCTATTCTCCTTCATTAAACACATATGCGTCAGAGTTGCACTTCGAAACGGCAATATAGGAGGCTCCTAAGGCGCTGAAACTAAAAAAATTTAAAAAAATAATGCTCAAAGCATTAAACAACACATCAATATTTGATTAATGATATCGCTAAACCACAACCTAGGTTGTCAATAGTTGATATAGTTGACTACATTATGTATCAAAATTTCGATAACAAAACATATTCATTGTTTCAAATGATTAATTATCTGAAATAAGGGAAAACAATCTTGAAATACAATTAGTTTGCATCTTTCACGATTTAAGATTTTTCATGCGTAAAATTGTACTTTCAAAAACTTCAATTATCCTTTTTTAGATAAAAAGAAAATTTATCTCATTTGGGTTTTACATTAAATGGAAAGAAAAATCTCTAACCCATCCCAGATGTGATTTGAACCTGAGATTTATAGAATCCACAACTTCCATCTTAACCACTGGACTAAGACCTCAATCACAACTTCAATTATCCCTTACATTTGGCACATAACCTCTTATTTACTGACACAAGAAGGGATGTTTTTAGATGATTGACAATTAGAGAGTTTGGATTGGCCATTGCTTAGACGAAATGATTTGTCCATGTTGAAGGATCAATTTAATCCGATCTTGTGTTGGGATAAGTGTGAGTTGAGTATATCCTACATGGAAAGTTAATGAGTTAAGTGAATGATATATAATTGAGAAGGGTCCATTAGCCCATTACTTTAGGATTTTGAGTTAAAAGTGATGTGAAGCCCATGAAGTATATCATTCACTTATGTGCTCATTGTTTCCCCCGAACCGAAGGCTATCAGAGCCGGTGTGGTTGTTTGAGCGGGGTTGTGCTCAAGGGGGAGCACGGTCTTAACCCGGATGTGATGATAACTCACACTTGAAGGGGAGATTGTTGGGATAAGTATCAGTTGAGTATGTCCCACATGAAAAGTTAATGAGTTAAGTGAATGATATATGATTGAGAAGGGCCCATTAACCCATTACCTTAGAGTTTTGAGTTAGAAGTGGTGTCAAACCAATGAGGTATATCATTCACTTATGTGCTCATTGTTTCCTCCGAACCGAAGGCTCCCAGAACCTGAGATAGATCAAATAATCATTTTTTTCTTTGTATGGCTATAGATTTTTCTACAAGACCATCTTCTCTGTGTAGCATGCAAAAATGATCCAAAAGATTTTTAATGAAGATATTCCATCATGTTTTGGAAACAAAAATGTTAAAATAATATGATTGAATTCCAGTAACAAAACTATTTACATAAGTTAACGAAATACTAGTATTATTTTTGTTCATTTTTGCGTACTACTAACGAAATTGTTAGTAATCACACCGTATGGGCAAAATTATAATGCCATGGAACTAAAATTAAGTCTTTTTTTAACTAAGAAAAAGTCTTTAATCCTACATTACCAAACAATTAAATATGTAATTATTAGTTTAATAAATATTGCATACTGTATTTGAATTTAAGCCAAAATATTCAATTTTATATTGGGTATGCAATCTTTGTTTTCAAATGAATTCATTTTAATTTAATTAATTTTATAAAAAAATTAATAATTCTATGTATTAAATGTTGAATTTATCATATTTATTCAATAATAAAACTCGAACTTAAAACTTGCTTCAACATAATGATTTATCAACTATGTTGATGTTGATAAATGAAATTAATACGTAATGCACCCGGAATTCAAATAAAATATTTTATACCTTTTTTTAAAAAGCATGGTCCTGTAGAATATAATGAAAGAAGGTAAATGTCATGATCATGAAAAACATTTTATGGCTAAAATGGAAAAGCATAAAAAATACTGCATATTAAGGTTCCTTGAGAATAATTCACTTACATTACAAAGTCCATTTCAAATAACACTTTTAATTTATTGGAGACGATATTACGAAAATGTAATTAAAAATGTCACATTCATATTGTGATATTTAAGATACCAACTTCACCCACCCACCCACTGACACGTTAATGAAACTATTTTTTCTTCCTTTATTATCATTCCCACTCAAATTTAATGATTCCTCTACTCCCACGGCCACATTTTTAAAAATTTCTTTCACTTTTTTTTTTGTAATTAATATACAAGTAATATACTTATTTTTTGATTCAGAATGAACTAAAATTAATAATTGATGGAAATACATGGTTCGCTCGTGGACGGGCTAATCAGGTAGAAGGATCTAATATAATTTTAGTTAAAAAGATTAAATTGAAAATTAATATATCTGGGGACTAAATTGCAAAGGAGGAGAAATTAACAAACATTTTCCTCATAAGCCTATTTGCAATTTTTTATTCTTCCCATCCTCTATTGGTAGACGTTGGACGGTTAAAGGATTAAATTTTGATTGATGAAAATAATTGCTCTTTCCCGGATTTTCTCGTATGACGGAGAAACCCGCACATTTATCTTTTTTTATTTTATGGGCTATAAAAGTTGTGGAATCTCGATTGTTATTTGATATACTGTGATACATTCTCGACTTGGCGCAAAAATGGTATTTTTTCAGTGTTCTTAGATCTCGAGCATGGAAAAGTAAGTATTCAACTCCGTTTATTATTCATTTTTCTTCAATAGTTATATTAATTCATAATTATAAATAATTACTGTTAGCAATACTAATAATTTTAAAACAAAAACAATTGAAGTAAATCGGAAATAGAAACGAATTCGGATTCTAACCTTTTTCCGTGCTCGAAGATCGAAGAACGCTACCTTGTAAAGCTGAATCGAAATTGTCCCACGGTGTATCGAAGAACAATTAATATCCATGACTTCCGTAGTGACGAAGATCAATAACGATCAATTGCGATATTTTCATCGGGAGACAAAAACTCGGGAGAAGAGAATGAAAATGAAATGGATTAATTGCAATTAAATCCTTGAACTTTGATTCTTTACAATTAATTCCTTAAAATTTTATAAATTTTCAATTTAGTCTAACAAACTAAATTGGATCAGATCCTTTGACCCCGATTGACCCGCTCACATGCGAAACGGGTATTTCCAACAACAATAAACTAAATTGATTATTAGAATTGTATCTAAAATTTTATGGTGATCTCACTATATATTTATTTAATTGTTTATTGGTAGCTAATATATTTGGAGTATTTATTGTTAGGTTATATCGGATTGAAGTTGAAAAAAAAACACTTGATTGCTAAGGATTTCGATGGGTGGAGAGGGGAATGATGGATTCCTACATAGTTGTGGGAATAGGATTCCCATTATCAATCCTCATGCAAAATGAAAATGTGTTTTCCCATTCTGATTCCCTATTATCAATTTTCCAAACAATTTTTTTATAGCCTTACACCCCGTCCCAAAAACTTGTCTTGGCCTTTTATTTTAAAAACAATGTCATACTGATACTGGTTCTAAAGTAGCTCATTATGGGAAAGATTAACAAAAAAAGACCAACATGACATGTTGTTAGGTTAATGTATTAGGAACTGGAATCCTGTATGGTTAAAGGTGCAAAAGTACTTCCAATGTTAATCTTAAATTTGAAATTCGTGACTAACCTTTTACATTCAATAAGAAAAAGCCCTTCCCTTTCAGTAAGTAAAACAACAATGCTCCTCTCTTTTCTATTTAAACAATATTTCTCTCTAAATTTCTAACAAAATATCTTTCTTAATCTCACTTCGTATTTTCTTCTAACGGGACTGATCAAAAGACCTTTCATTAACTAACACGTGCAACTGCCACTACAATAACGACATATACAAATCCCTTTGAGCTAAACTGAAGGGTGTCATAGATTGATCTAAAAGATTAAGTTGACAGGTACAATCATGATATTATATTGTTCTTGTGACACCCCCGCACTCGAATCTTACCCGGGCTTGAAACGGATGTAGCACAGACTCACTTTATCATGTATTGAAATTTAATTCAACAAATGGAGTTATAAAAATTTGAGCCCTTAAAACTTTAGGTTTAAGATGCTCAGATATCATACCATGGTATCACCGAACCTAAAAATTTAAGTTGGTAGGTAAGATACCATTATAGCATCTATGCAAATCTTGACAAGGGGAACTTATGGTAGAAATATATCCAATGTCCATGACAACTTATATACAAAATGTGAACGCCCACTGCTAACATTTATTACTCTCATTTTTAATATATAAGAATATTAAATGTTAGCAACAAGCGTTCACATTTGTAAAATAGTTAATGATGAAACTTAGGATTTATTTGTTTGTTGTAAAATTTTACAGGAAAATAATTTTCAAATTTTCAAATGTTTGTTTTAATTGTAAAATAAGTGAAAGTAAAATATTAAGTAAGTAAACTGAAAATTCCTTTACAAATATTAGAAAATATTTTTTTCTAAAAAAACAGAGAAAACATTTACCCTAAACTGTTCACACTCTACGTATTTCTAAGAGAATGAAAAACATTGCTCTCGTATTCTATATTATATTCACTCTAAACAGACAACTGCTAAGTAGTTAATTTACTCTACCAACGAAGAAATGCAACGAACATGGATGAAGGCTTATTTCATAGAATCTTGTTGTGAATTGTATAATTACAACAGTGTGGAGAAATTGAACGTATATGGATAGGGTTTAATTCCATGTTTTATTGAAATTTTGTTTGCTAGTCTTTGGTATTGAAAACTTGAATAATTTTATTTCCAAAATTCATAACGTGTGATCGTTGAATTTTTTTCAAAAGAAATTTGTTGGTATCAATTTGTTTCTGGGTTTCTTCTTTCGTCTTCTTTCCAAATATTTATAGGACTCTTTGTATGCATAATATGAACAAGATAATCACTCGAGTTTTGAGTTGAAATTTTTTAATTTTTATTGTTTAATTCATGTGCATATGAAAAGAGTTTAATAGTGAAGATGAGCCTACAGTTTGTGATCTAAAGAGGCTCTCAGCTGCTACTATGACATCTCATTATTCAGCTGAAAAGTATTTGAGTATCAATATGTAAGTATAATATATGTAATTAATGTTTGAAACATATTTTATACGGTTGCAACCCAACGTCATAAAATAATTTTCAACAGCGTAACCTAACACAGGAACATACTATATTTTCCTGTAAAATATTTTACTATGCACAATATTTTTCGACAAA
>CATIWQ010164790.1:0-11023 GCA_949673415.1 Euphorbia schlechtendalii | reverse complement strand
GCAACTAACACAATTATTTTAGTAACATGATAGTAAAATAGAACCAGGGATTAATTTTATTACAAAATTTTACGAGAACAGGTGCGAAACACTGTAGTGTTTCGAATGCATATTGTACAATACCACTTTCTTCTTCAAGCTCAGAAAAACTAACCTAAAATTAAACTCCCTCACAGAAATTCCTGCTACTAGAAATGAAAAGACGAAAAACTCTTATCTCGATCTCTTTTTTGGTGGTTTGGTAAACAAAATCTATCTCATTTTAAAACAGCTATGGTTTACATGAATGCAAGATGAAGTGATAATTAATTTTGAACAATGGTGCTTTACAGTTAACAGATAAGTTCTTTTTTTTAGTTTGTTTTTTGATTCTCCCGGCAATGGATCTTGAGTGCGAAAATCAAACCCATAATTTCATTTGAGCTAGCTTCTATATTTTCTCATCTCTTTCAAGTAGCAATTTCATCCACCTCTGAGTGGAAAACGAAACTAGGAAATGTCGTTGTGATATCCCTGCAACATTTCAGGGGGAAAAACATTATAAGATAATCCATAATATACAAGAAAAAACACGAGGCTGAAAAATAATTCAGACGAGAGGTTCGTATTAGTAACTGTACTACCTTAGGTATGGAAGAGTCATGATTTTTAGCAAAGACGGGTTTTTACAGACGAAATTTTTCCATTCAGAAAAGTCTATCTTCCCGTCACAATCAGCATCAGCCTCTAAGAAAGTCTGTCAACAAAATTGAAAAGCACGGTTAAATTTCACATGGAATAAAGATGCTTGGATATAGAAATGAACGTAAATTCAAACTAGTTGAAAATTTGAGAAGTTCAAAAATTAATGAGTCAGGTCAATATCAACATGCAATCCTTCCTACATTCATGCTGGAAAATTTGTTTACCACATGGACGACTATAACATCATTTGTTTGTTAAATTGAAAGTTCTCATAAGAAGAAAACATTAAGTATAATCTATGCCTAAGAATGTCAACATTGCTTCTAGATAATTTAGTAGCATGTTTGATTTCTTAACCTAAACATAGATAACTATGCGTATCAGGCATTGAAGTATATTGTCTGCAATTCATTATATTGCAGGTTTTACAATGTTCGATTATTTCGAAAATCAGATAGTGAGAGCCAAGTGGCATATATAGCATGGCCGAAACAACATAGTGTGACACCCTGTAAATAGTTTACTGCGTAATGCACGATCCCTCTTGATTCTTAGATAACTGATTCACAAATCACAATGGCTTAAAATGTAGGAATAACAAGATAAATAGACAAAATTGGTTGTGATAGAAATCAGACCATAGAAAGTAATATCAACGAAATGAACTTTCATAGAAGAGAAAATTACTAGTATAAGAGTCTAGATGCACAAAAACTTACCTTGTCAAGAATTATTTCAATTGTCTCATCAGCCAATTTCATTTCCGACTCACAAAGAAGTGCAATCAACATTTGTTTAACCTGCCAAAATAAAATACAATAAAGATTCCTGCAAAGGGTTTTAAGTTGGCAATTAAGCAATTTACATGGATGAGACAAGTCTGGACAATGTGTTCATATATTTTATGTTTTTGAGTTATACTTGTGTTTGTAATTACTTATTCAACAACTAGTACAAAAGAAAGGAACGCCCAATTAAGGCCACAAAGAAAGGCTCATATAAGTTTAAGATGAAAAATCATGTATAACATCACAAAATCGTGAGCCAAGATATTTGATTGATGACAAGGAGATCTATATATTATGACCTCAGAGACCACACTTCCAAAGTTAGATTCCAAAAAGATTCATGAAATTATAATACAAGAAAATTAAATCACCACTGAAAAAGAAAAATTCTTATAGTCTCTTGCAAAAAGAAACAGTTATTCCCAATCATTAGGTCCAAAAAAAACCTCAGATGATTTTGTTTTATGAAGTCAATAGCACAGTTTGAAGTTTTCATAAGGTAATGTGTTTTAAGCTTGGTTTCACAAGTTCGCATTGCTATACACTGGGAAGGGAAGGAAAAAAGACGCAGCATAAGTGTCATACACATTTGACATTTCTATTTACAGATGCAATTAATTTACTCTTATCATACCTCTTGGCGCTCAATAAATCCAGTATTGTCCAAATCATAAAGCCTAAATGAAACTGCAAAGTGACCAGAAACAGTAAAATGCAAGTAATAAAAAAATTGTTCAAGAATAGCAAGTGTACATAGAGAGCAATGGAAGACACAAGTGCAGCTTGTGTCAATGAACTTCATCATATAAAATAAAAATTAGTTAAACTTACAATCTATCTTATCTTCCAGTGGGGCATTCGGATGGAACACACTGAGTGCTCTTACAAAATCGCCAAAATCAATTACCCCTTTATGCTTAACATCGAATAGATCAAAGATCTGCATGAAAATAGTATTCATCTCACAATTATGCAACTGAAAGGTTCATAAAAGCAATAGTTGTGTAGCCACTCTACTGAAAACAAAGTTTACAAGACATTTTAGCTTTTTCATGACTAATCATATGAGCAGCACAGGATCTAGGAAATCAGTGCATATACCAGCTTTCAAACATATACATGAAGGTAATTAAGTTAAATAAAAGGCCTAATACATCAACACCACCCTAAAGTTGGCTCGGAAAACTGGATACCACCCTCAACTTTCAAAAGGACCAGTCACCCCCTTAACTTGGCAAAAATGCACCAGTTAATCCTCTCAATGCCACGTGTCAGAATTTGGTTGGATTGATTTTTCAAATATGTTATTTTTCTGATTTCTCTCTTTAACCAGAAGTTGACACGTGGCATTGAAGGGGCGAACTGGTGCATTTTTACCAAGGGGGGTAACCGGTCCTTTTTGCCAAATTGAGGGGGTAACTGGTCCTTTTGAAAAAGTTGAGGGTAGCATCGGGTTTTCTGAGCCAACTTTAAGGGTGTCTTGATGCATTTGGCCTAAATAAAAGATAATAAAGAGCCTAAGAAAAATACCCTGTTAGCAAAGAGATTCTCTCTCTTTCTGTTCTTGAATATTGCCAATTGAAATTCTTCCTACAAACACAAGGAAAAACTTTGATGAGGTAACATTCAAAATGACATTTAAAAAGTTGACACTGCTTTTGTCATCCACATGGATCTCTAAAAATTACTCCCATTCCAATCATTTAATCATCTTTCTGTAATGTGTAGCACTTACACTTAGCTTCTGTAGATCTGAATAAAACAAACAACCATGACAGAATAGTAACAGAGAACAATAAAAGTTAACAATCAATTGTAAAACTGACATGCCAAAATGTTTCTAATTCCCGCAACAGTGAACATCACTCACCAATTAAGCAAAAAGTAATGAAAATTCAGAATCCATTCGAATATATTTTCCAGGGATTTTAAACTTGATTTCCTACATCGATAAACTGATAGCAACAAGAAGGGGAATGGACTACAACTTTTATAATAAATACCAAAATAAAGCGAATATAAAAAATGTCTGAGTTGGGATCATTATTGCATCATACCTTGTTTATTAGTCCATCATCAACAACAGAACTGCTGATGCTTTTAAATAGCTCAAAAAGTGCTTCAACTTCACTTACACTAACTGAGAGGAGAAAAAGGAGCAAATATTAGAAAGGCCACCCACTGAAACCACACAAATGATGAGATATCAAAAGAATGATGGGAAACAAATTCAGAAGTTGATTAATTGTGAAGCAAACACCACTCAACTTTCTTCAAGACAAGTGTTATTGAACAATACTGAATCAGATATAAACCAAAAAATTGATTAACTTTTGGTGTCTAGAATCTGAAAAATAAAATCTGCAATACACGTTGAACCCAAAAATTTGGTCTAAGAATCCAAAAACAAAAGCTGCAGCTGTCTCTTCTTAAGCATTAAAGATACAAAAATAAGCCTCTTAGAACATGATCCGAGTTTCAGATTTATGGATGTGAAAGAAAAACGAATCCTTACAAGCTGTTTGTGAAGCAAGGGCAACTGGATCCTCATGTCCGGGAAACTGCCTAGCTACTTTGGAACTAAAGCAGCCCATTTACTGTGATAGCAGAGCCACGGCCAACGCTGGACTCGGAGCCTAGCTTACAGCCCTCCGCTTACTACAATATATCATCAACACCATCTTAACAATTCACAAAATCGAAGAGAAGAACATAACGAAATTAAATCAGTAACCGGTATTTTCTTCAATAAAGTCCGCATGCAATTAAACTATCATATAACATTACTAAATAGTTTTCAAATCTTTCAATTTTACTCAAATTTCTCACGCACAAAAAACAAAACCCCGATAACACATAAATAAATCAATAAAATCGAGAAAAAAACATAAATCGGCATTCAAATTAGTGTAAATAACCGGAGAAATTGAAATAAAAAAAACGAAGAAGAACGATGACTCACCCGAAAATCTGAGTCCAGAAATGCCGTGTCCTTAAAAGAGAAGAAATTGAAACAAGAGGAGAATGGAAAAGAAGCTATATATAGCAAAAATAATTGGAGCTAAACATAGAAAGGCGGAGAGATTATGGAGAACAGAAAAGGAAGCAAGAAGGAGATGCGGGGGAAAGACAGAGGAGAAGAGTGTAGCGTTTAACTGACCCGTTGATTAACAAACTACTCCTTTGCTTTTTATTACCTCATCTACGGCTATTATTCACTTCACTTTTTATTGATTAAATAAATAATCGAGCTTTTTTTTTAGGTTTTTCTTAACTTAATTATTTATTACTACCAATTAATATTAAAGCAGCCAACTCAGAAACGGCTTTCGGTCGCCGCCGCTGAAATTACTCGACACAAAATCCTATGTATTTTTCCGTGATTCCTATACATAAGGGTCAGTATTCGGTAAAAATCGAATCGAATTTAACCGAACCGAATTAATTAAAAATCAAATAAGAAAAATATTGTTAACCGAACCAAATTAAATAAGATTCAAAATCGAATTAACCAAATCAAAATAAATTATTCGGTTCGTTAAAAATCGAATTAAACCGAAATTTTAAATTAATTAACAAAAATTTCAAATTCTAACACTTAAAATACAAAATACACATCCAATATAAGTATTACAATGAATTAAATGGTTTCGTAGAGACACATAAAAGAATAAAAATGCATTTTTTAGAAGAGGAACAAGGATATGATATTAAAATAAAATTTTATTATATGTTTATATATATTTCGGGTCGGTTCGGTTAATACGGCTTTTTCTACACAAAAATCGAATCGAACCGAATAACCGAAATATCAACATTTTACAAACCGAACCAAATCGAATTTTTAAAATAACTGAATCAAATTAATATTTCGATTTGATTCTGTTCGGTAAATCGGTTACCAAACCATTTACACACCCGTATCTATATGTTTAGTTAATTTTTTACTTAGAGTTTTTATTATTTTGCCGTTATAATTCTATACTACTGTAATAATTTAACAATGATATAATAAAAAATTATTAAATAGTGAGACAACATAAAAGTATATTGTTTTGAAAAAAAATAAAGTAACCTTCATTGTTTAGAGTACAAACTTCAAATTATGAAAAGAAAATTATTTATTTTTTCGTGTTAAAATTTTATTTTTCATGTATACATGATCTTGGGACTAAGCTATAAAATTTCACTGAAACAGTGATATTGACCTAATATATTATTACACTACGTCAAGTTTCAAAAACATATAAATTCAGAAGATTTTTCTATTGATGAAATAGCCTTTTCTCATAATCACTCTTAATGTTCTCCTGTGATACTATTTAATATGACACATGTTTGAACTTTTTGTTTTTCGAAAGGGTTAGCTTTTAAATTGCAAAAACTATTATTTAATGTAGTATAGTAACTATCACAATATAAATAAGAAAAATAAATATGATATTAGAATTAGATCTTAGATTGGTTAAAAAAAATACTATACTCGTACTAACATAGTTGTGATTTTAATTGCTGTTTAAATACGCTCTTTTAGTTTATTAATTGGATTTTAAAATTTATTTGCTAATAATAATTTTTTTATTTAAATGTATTACAATTAGAAAAAACTTGTTACGGTATAGAAAGTCCAAAGTAGAATGTTCTACTACATTACATTGGAATATCCTTGTTTGATTGATCGCCCTTTATTATCGGTTTTTTATTTGCCTATTTTCCCTGCCCATCATTTCGGTCAAAAAGGAAAAAAAATCCCAAACCAACTATGGGCTTTAATGACTTAAAAGTCAAACGTAACCCTTCAACATGATTTTCTATTTCGTTTGTGAAACCACGTTTATTTTTCACTATAACGTGAAATGTGAACTTAACACGTTTTGATTACTTCCCCTTTATCATTTTAGATTTTGAATTTTATTTCTTAATATTTATCATTTTAAAATATTAATACATTTTTTAACAAGAGTTTTCTAATTTACCCTTGCATTAATTAGAAAAGATATTAAGTGTAGATTAATTTATAAGTTGGCAATTAAGAAGAGAGAGAATTTTATTGTAAAGTAAAAGGGGTAAAGTAGTCATTTTATAGTACATTGAATGACTTATTGGTTTTGATAAAAATTTTAAAAAGATAAATATTAGGAACTGGAGGGAGTATTAAAGTTTTTTTTTGGAATAATTCAGACAGACTATATTCTCTAACCTTTCTTAATTTTAACAAAGATATAAAAATATTTATTAATAATATTTTGATAATTTTATTTTATATTATTAGCTTTACATGTTTTCGTAGATTACGTGAGCAATGATATTTTTATATGTAGCATAATTTAAAAAATTTGCATAAAAGCAAAAAAATTATTTTGATTTTCGAGAGATAAAATTATGTAATTTTCAATATAATTAACATACAAATATTACAGTAACAATTGAAAACGACACGATTTTATTGAAACAAGATCAAGATGCTCCCAGCAATTCTATATTTAAGTTAAAATATATAATATGAATGATAATTGATTAATTGATCATGACATATTTGTTCATTGTATATATTTCTATTTATCAACGATAACAACAAGGGAATCTCCTTACTCTGACCTGTCCTCCCATTAAACTTCCCTCTACTCTACAAAACAACAAAATAAAGAAAAAGTATAATTTAACAGAGAAAGGCATCTTAATTTTTTTAATATTGAAACATTTAATAAATGACCGACCTAATATAAAAATTAAATCATGTTTCATTAACTATAAGAATTACTTTAGAGCATGTCACGTAATAATGTTATAAAATTTTATGGATGTGTTTAATGTTATAATGCTGGTTTGAAAATTTTATATTACTTATTGCATGAGAGCAATCGATCCACTACATAAAAACGAAAATTAAATAGTATACATACCATCAAGTAAAATGTTTTTTCGGTATCTATTCTACTTTATTTCTTATCCTAATATCGCCAATATTTTAATAAGCTAGTACAACAACATAACAAGTAAGTTTATACAATGCATTTGTAGTAAATTGGTAACGATATCAATTTAATGTTAATAATTAAGAAAGTTTAAATAAAAATGAATAATTGGTCAAGTCAAATGAAGTAAAAAGCAAACTATATATATCGTTATTTCTCGATAAACATAATAATATACTAGTTTAGTTTGACTTTAAATTCAATCGTCTATTTTACTCATATTTTATGTGCAAATTGTTGAATATTAATTTTAAATTTAAATTGGATATTAGCCGTTTTGCTGTTACGGTTGAGACAATAAGTGAGACAAATCCAAATTAGTTTATATTTTTCTTTATAAATTTTTATAAGTAAATGCATGGTACATTAATTGCAATATCGTTATATACAAATGGTTGAAACTTTGAACTTAGATTTCTGTACGAGTGTATTTGTAAAAATAGACTGCCGTTTTATTTATTTTTTTCATAAACAATGTGCATGCGCGCATAGTGAGGAAATGGAAATATTTTGACTTTTTGATTTACATAATCAGTCATAAATATAACAGTAATTCTATATAGAATTGTTCGTAAATAGTATCTAAAATAAATTTTATTAAGAAATTTACGAACAAATGAAACAACTACACGTTTTGGGGAAAAAAATCTGCCGTCACCATCTCAGTGTCTCTTTCAGTGTATTCCATTCAAAATTTGACAAGTGTAAGATACAAAGGAAAGAGAATCCCAATAACAAGAAAGAGAAAATTAAAGTGAATAAAATAATTTAAAAAATTTACACTTGTCAAATTTTTAATGGAATACATTGAAGGGGACACAGAAATGGGAACAGCAGATTTTTTTCCACGTTTTGGTATATTGCTTATCTAAATAGTTAAGTGTTGCATGTATTCTATCATATAACTCCCTCCATTTTTAAATAATTATCATTTTAAGGTTATTTCTCAATACCAATATCACATTAATTAAGATAATAAAAATATTTACTTATTCATATGATTTTTATTCATTTGAAAGTTGATTTGATACTTTATTATTTTTATCATTATCAATGTGCATTTAATAAGGTTAAAATTGATAAAATGTATATTAAAATCTTAAAATAACGTTTTTTTAAAAAAATTTCAAAAATATTAAAAAGATAATTATTTAAAAAGGGAGGTAATATTATTAATATGAAAATAAGTAACCGATTTAGAATTAATATATGTTGACTTGGTCATCGACATACAACACATGTCAGTTACTGTTTCTTCATTTTCCATCATAAAACTAACCTTCTTTAAACTGTTATCCCCCCGTTTCACATTTTCTGTCATGATTGATGTCATTTTATTTTCGTTATCTTTATCTTATTTTCTAAGAAAAATATATCATTAACTCTGGTATTTTCATAGCTCTGGTATTTTTTAATAAAAGAATTTTGTATCTCACCTATTTTTCAAAAATGTATCGCTCTTTGAACATTACATTTCAGCTTTTGATTAAAAAGAGAAAATCAGGAAAATGAATTTTTGAAAAGTCATATCAGTCAAAAATTAACATGTGATGTTCATGTGATAAAATAATGTATTTTTTATAAAGTTGAAAGAATTACGAGATTATTTTAAAAATTTAAAAGGACAATAAATTTTCTAGTACAATGTGACTTAACCAATGATGGATTTACCTCAGCAGGTTGCCATAACTTTGCATCTTAGTAACCTTTGCATTTTTTTCTCTGTTTAATTGTCTCATCAAGCTGGATTTGCTTAACATGACAAATTTTTACTGTACATTTGGAATGTTATAAGAGGGCCAGAAATGGGGAACCTTTTTGTAATTTGTAGTGTTTCCTTTCTGTCGTTGTTTCGTTATGTTATGTTCTTTTTTTTCTTGTATTTTGTAGAATTGCATTTCTCCACTATTACTTCAAACCTCACACTAGTCATCCCCATCGTGAAAAGTGATAGAACAATTATTACTTTGTAAAATTAAAGTAGCCTAAAAAAACATTTCAAACCAACTCCTCGATCCATCTATTAAATATTATCATTTTAACTAATTCACAGTTTTTAAGATAATAATTAATTGAATGAAGTGATTTATTAATTTACCTTTCATAAATATCTACTATATTTTCAAGACTTTATTAATATGTTCAATAATAACGATTTGTTAGTATTTAAATATTGATTCCTATAGTTTTCTCATCTTATTATTGAAGATTAGAATATAGTTATCTTGAAAGTTGAACAAATTAATAGGGGTAGGAATGAAAAACTCAGAAAAAAACACATTGAAAATGCAAAATTACAATAAAAAGATAAATCAAAATATCTGTAAAACGTCAGTAAATGATAAAATATACATTTTGTGAAAATTAAATATGAAATTACCATGTTGCCGATGTCTTAAACTGATAATTAAAATAGAATTTATCATCTTTAAATATTTCAATTATTGCAAGAGCAATGACATAAATTAGAAAATCAAGGTACCGATAAAATAGGCACTTTATGACAAATAAAAAAAGATTGCTTAAGTTAAAAAGGGAGTCAAAGAAAATGGACATGTTAATTTTGTACAGTACATTGTCTGTCCAATTCTCTTTTCTGTTTTGAATTTTTCTTAACTTTTTCCAAGTTATTTATTGCCATTATTATGGCAAGAAGAATTTTTTTTGGCACATGCTAAAAGTGGTTTGCCCATTTGGTTCCTTTGTGCCCATGGTTTATTTTAAGGAAACCAAATAGGTTAAACTGTAATATAATACACGAATGAAATAAATAATGAGTATAATAGATGAACCAAATGAGCAAATTAAATGGTCCAAAAATGTATCTGTACCTCAATATTATACTATACCATCCAACTTCACAGTAGAATTTCGAATTTTCTTTTATTAATTGAAATTTGAAACAAGTCGGGATATGAACTCTAATAAACTTCATTCAACTTTTTGCAGGTACCAATTAAACCAAAGACAAATGAATATAATCATATCTCCTTATTCCTTTATATTCAGTTTTACTTCCATAAATATTTCTAGAATTTCACTACCTAATATTACAATTAATACTTACAATATTACTCTCACAATTGTGAATAATGTTTTAGCTTAAAAATTAAAATTCAACTTGCGAATTCTAAGATTTTTAACTTCAAATCACATCCGAATCAGAGTGTGATTTTACTATCGATTTAATGTAATTGTGACAAATGTTTTGGTTTAAATATTAAAATTGAATTTAAGATTTCTAGGATTTTTAACTTAAAGTCACCCTAAGTGTAGACACGTTCGTCGGGCGGGGCGGGACGGGTTCGGGTCGGGCTTGACGGGCTTTAAACAAAAATTGCTATCCCAAGCCCGGCCCAAGCTCATAGTTTAGAACTTCGGGCCCGGGCCGGGCTCGGGCCGGGTTTACAAGATCATTCCTAAGCCCGGCCCAAGCCCGTAGATATTTTTTTGTTATAAACTTTTTTATTTAAACTAAATTGAAAAAATATAAAATAAATCAAAATATACTTAAATTTTTAATATAATTGCTTTATTTACTTAAAATCTCTAATACTTAGTAACATATATGGTAAT
>CATIWQ010164766.1:0-13582 GCA_949673415.1 Euphorbia schlechtendalii | reverse complement strand
AGTAGTTTCGGGGTTAACAATATCGTGTATAATCACTGGATCTGTGATATAACGTTGTTTAGTGAGCCAACATTTTTAGAATGGTAACTTGCTAAATATGGCTATGTGAGAGCGACCCGTACTAAGCATAGTATTGACGTTGTCCAGGTTTATATATTTGACTTAATTCGTTTGCTCTAGGTTTAGAAAAGTTATTTCATGTGTTGCTCTGCAGCGAATAATTGAATTTTTGAGTGTCTAGAACCGAGTATGTTAAATTAATCTAGTGAACGTAATATCTTTGATGACCTTGCATGATTTACTTGCTATACTTGTTCGTAGGGAATATCTATATACTTTTATCTTTTCTAATCTTTAATGCATTTGTCTATCCATCCATCATTCCAATCCTACACAATTAAATAATCTATTTTATTTTTCTTTTGTTCCATTTCTATTTGATCTTTAGAGCTAGTCCTTCCCTATGGGATCGATATCTTTTAAAACTACATCGCAACTATATACGTTCAGTTATCATCATTTTTCTATTTGATAAGGGGCATTGACAACACATATACTTCACGTGAACAAGTTTTTGGCACAGTTGATATTTATCCAAACTCTTCGCGTAAAAGTTATTAAACTTATCAGTAGAAAAGTGGTAAAACAGGCATCCTAGTAATCCTTCTGTTTCTACAATTTAAATTGTTATCAATATCATTTAAATCAAAAGGAGAATTAACAACAGGATTGTCCAAAGGTAAATTATTAGTCTCATGTTCAATTTGTTGATTATCTTGTTCATTTTGATCAGTAGTCTGAGTAATGTTGTTATGACTAGTGAGCTCCACCTCAAAGATAGACATGTCAATAGATTCAGTTTCATGATTATTAGATTTAACCTTGGGAAATTCAGTATCATTAAACACCACATTTCTACTGACAATAATTTTATTATCAAGCAAGGACCACAATTTATATCCTTTAACACCGGTGGGATAACCAATGAAGACACACTTCTTAGCCCTAGTTCAAGCTTAGACCTAACATCATGAACAAAAGCAGTACAACCAAACACCTTTAAATGATTGTAAGACACAGGGTGATCATTTCATTAGGATATTTAAAGTTAATGGCAGAAGCAGGAGATCTATTAATCAGATAACATGCAGTACAGGCAGCTTTACCCAAAAATTTAGGCTCAAGCTAGATTCATTCAAAAGACATCTTGCTGAGGGGTATAGGTACAAGTTCTATGTCTCATAATTCCATATTTAGTACAGTATTCATTAAACTCATTGTTAACATATTCTAAGCCATTATCAGTTCTAAGCACCTTAATTTTCTTACCTTTTATGTTTTCAACTAAGGTTTTCCAGTCACAGAACTTAGCAAAAGCATCACTTTTATGTTTCAAGAAGTAAATCCACAACTTTCTAGAATAGTTATCAATAAAAGATATGAACTATTGAGATCCAGACAGAGAACATGGTACAGAGGGAGCACCCCCACAAATCACTATGAATATAATCTAAGCATTCAGTAGATTTATGAGTAGAGGAGTTAAAGGATTATTCGTGAGATTTACCCATAATGCATACTTCACAATTATCAACTTTAGAAAAGTTAGGGATAGAAAGATTACATTTCTGATTTAACAAGGCTAGGCCTTTAAATCCAATGTGACCCATCCTCTTATGCCACAGGGTGGTAAGATCAGATTGAACAACAGTAGCATTACTATCACATACAACAGATCCAGTTAAAACATATAGGCCATTAGTTAAATTGCCCTTCATAATACAAATATCATCTTTACATATGAATAATTTTCCATTAATGGCATTGTAACTAAGGCCTATATTATCAAGGTAACTTAGAGAGATCAGATTTCTTTTAAGATCAGGAATATATCTCACATTGTTTAGGATAACCATTTTATCATTCCACATTTTCATTTTAATGGAACCAATACCTTTAACAATATAAGTAGAGTTATTTCCCATTAAGACTTGACTTCCCTTAATACCTTTAAGATCAATGAACCATTTTGGATTGGGGCACATGTGGTATGTATAACCAGAGTCTAGAATCCAATCTGATTCATTACTAGAATTGCTAATGGTCAAGGCTTCTATATTATCAACATTAGTTAAGGTATTGGCAGAGCCACCTTTATTAGCACTAGATTCAAGTTTACTTGATCTTTTCTTGCAGTACTTTCTTATATGACCTTTCTCCTTACAGTAATAACAAATTCTTTCAGACCTAGTTTTATTAGGATCTTGACTAGAACTGGAATTATCAGAGTATTTCTTTTGACCATTGTTAGACCACTTCTTTTTACCTTTTTGTTTTGGTTTAACATTTAACACCTCACCCGAAGAGTTAGAGGACTTACCTTGGCTAGAACCTTTAAGTTCTAGTTCCTTCATTTGAAGGGAGTCAATGATGTCATCAACTTTAATGGTTTCCTTGCCATATTTCAGAGCATCTTTGACATTTTTAAACACATTAGGTATTAAATTAAGCAGGAGAATAGCCTGAGTGTCATCAGTGATGGTTTCTCCTGTATTTTCAAGATTAACAATTAGTTTCTAACATTCATCGATATTCTCATCAACAGATTTACTAGGAGACATCTTATAGCCAAACAATTGTTCTTTTAAAAAAGCAGTTTTGGTTATAGATGTTGTTATGTATAAAGATTCCAGTTTAGACTATAACTTTGGGGCAGTATCTTCATTTCTAACTTTTCTAAGAACGCTATCAGACAAATTCAGTATTATAGTACTCAAGGCAAGATCCATCATGTCATTCTTTTCAACATCACTAAGACTACTAGGTAAGGCATTTAAGCCTTCAAGAACCTTAACACAGTGTTGTTGAATAAGAATGGCTCTCATTTTCCGTTTCTAGATAGAGAAGTCAGTTTTACTATCAAATTTTTCAACATGCAGTTTAGTTTAGGCCATGTTACTAAAGTAAAATAGGAAAGCGTACTTTGAAGATTTAGCAATAAGAGGAATCAGACAGAGACAGGAACAATGGGAATCAACAGCAAGAAATAAAACAAAGTACAAGAATGCATATAAGAACATATAAAGGAACCGAGAGCAGAGTTGAGGAACAATATCACCGGGGATCATAAAGGCTCTGATACCATGTGTTGAGGAAAAAAAACACGTTCAAGATCGAAAAGATCATCGGAATCGCAAATGTCACAAAGTAAACAAAACAACAACACAGTTTTACGTGGTTTCCTGATTCATTTTACGAGATAAGACTAGTCAACGGGGAAAGGCTCTCCGGTAGCTGTTTATTGATATCTGAATAGGCGATTACAACCAAAGTTCAACAATCACAAAACGCAGCTTAACAGAACTCTCCTCTCTTTACAAAACAAGGATTAAACAACTAATCCTTTACTCACAATCATAGGAGTACCCAAGAAGAAGAAGAATCGAGCAAAGAAAAGCGATTACACAAATGTATCCAAGAAGGCAGCGAACAAGAAGAAGAGAAAATGCCCCAACCCTAAAAACCACTCAGAGAAACAAGTCTGTGTTCTGTTTTGAGAAAAAAACAAAGATACAAGGCTTTATATAGCTAGGTTAAGGAACTAATCTCAGCCCTACGATCAAGCTTCAATCCAACGGTGAGGAGAATAACTCAGCTGCTTAAGGAAGTGAACGGCTGCAACAAAGGAGATGGACTTGGGTTGAAGACTTGGCCAAGCACTTCAAATGGGCTTAGCAAATAGCTGGTGTAGAGCACTTAAACCTGAAGCATACCCAACATTTGAAAATAGTGACAATAGGTAACAGAGACAGGCAAAACATAGCACGTTGTTGAGCCACTTTACTAGCAAGCAAAAGGATAATATGCTCCAGTTGATGAGTGACAAAACACCTACCTATTTTTTAATTCAGGATTTCACCATTTATGTTGATTTGACATCATTTATTTCGTCTATTCACCCAGTCGAACTGTTAATTATTTAGGTGTTTGTTAAATTTTGGTCAAGGATCGTATGAAATTCAAGTTCTGTTATATTGAACTTCAAAATTTGAACCGAACTAAACCAAATTAATTTAACCGAATTTAACTTAATTAAATTTTATGAATCCGAATCGAATCAAATTGAATTGAGCCGAACTTAATTGAACTTAATAAGAATACATTGATAATTAAAATAATAGTAAAATTAATAAATTTTAAAAAAATAAATTATTAATACAAATCATTAAAAATAATATTAACTACTACATGCATCAAATTATAAATAAAACAATTTTAACATTAATAATAATGAATTATTATATTTGGGTTAAAATTAGGATAAATAATTATAATATCTTAATATTTAATATACCACTACCTTCATGAGTTTATTTAATATAATTTAAATGTCTTTATACTTTACTTCCATCTAACTAAAACTTCATTCTCTTAAATTTTATAACTTTTCCATCCGAATTATGTTTTTGCTACAAAAAAAAACCTTTCTTTTCCTTTCCTAATTGACTAAGAAACAATAATCCACTGAACACGAAACTAATACTTAGAAATCGATGAACATTAGGCCAATGGCAAAATGTAAATTCACTAACCCACCTGATCTAATGTATCAACCTAATTCAACACCCCCAAACACGTTTGGATGCTTTCAATGAGTCACATCCGTACCTTCAGCATCCAAAAACTTGGCAAGTGCGTCACCTATTAATATTATAAAGACAGAACCATTAAGTTGTGGGTTCAACATCCATCTTTTCCATTTGAGCTTGACTAGACTCGTCCGCAACAACTAATACAAGCGAAATTGAATTAGTCTACTTTACACTGAACAACAACTTAACATATTCTATTCGCGCCAGGATACGTACTTGAAGGTTTAAGTGGGATTATGTGGTTAAGGTGTATTTTATATTTTTTAAATTTTTTGGAGCTTTGATAATTTTCCAAATTAAACTCGTTAACTTAAACCCAAGTGTTCTATTTGAGTGAGAACAAATGACCCCTTGGACAAGGATTTAAAAAATATGAATAAGATTGCGGGAAAAATATAGCAAAAGAAGATACATGAAGAAAAAAAAGAGAGCAAAAGGGTAGTTTTGTCGATACAAAAACTATTTGGATGAAAAAGTTTCAAAATTTAACAGAATGATTCTTAGTCGGATAGAATCAAAATATAAGGAGGTTGAAGTTATATTGAAAAACCGTAAAGAGATTGTAGAGTATATTACAAAACATAGAGAGATTATAACTATTTACCATTAAAATTATCGCTTATTATTGGAATACTAATAATATTTTTAATTAATATATATTGTCATGTTACTGTCTTACATAACATTTTTTAATTAATCAATACTATGATTATAAATAAAATTATATTATAGTGGCATTTTATACTAATAATTATAATTATACTTAAATACATTGTTTAATAATTACTTTTCAATATTAAGATTTATATTTTCAATCTTATTGATGATTACTATTACTATTAATTTATATTAAAGTATTGATTAGAATAATTATTAATAAAATTAGAATTAATGGACCTGAATTGAACTTAGCTAAATTTAATGAACCTGAACTGGATAGAACTTAACTGAACAAAACCAAATCAAATTGAAGATGAAGATAACATGCCTTAGAGCTCTACTTTTTCTTGGATTCAAAGTCCTATACAATCTTGTAGGACCCAGTAGGGTGTAAAATAGGTCAAGGGGGGGGGTGAATGACTCTTTTTCGAGTACACTTTTGTACTTCAGAAGGTAGTTTAATTGCCGCTTCTGAAGGTGCTTCTGAGTAAAAGTTTTACTCAGAACCCCTTTATAAATTTACATGTTTTGATGCAGAATGAAATAGTACAAGAATAAAAGAGCAAAGTAAGAAAATTTACAAACAGAGATTTTATCCTGGTTCAGCCTCTGCCTAATCCAGTCCTTGGAAACTTCAGTCCAAGATTTAATCCACTATCAACTCTTCTTCTGGTGAAGAGTAAACCCTTTACAATGCTTTGACTGAAGTACCCTCCAATAGTTTTTACTAAGCTATACCAATACAGAAGTACCGTTCTTCTATATCTGAGGCTCTAAGCTTCGTCTCTCTTAAGTACCTTCCTTATGAGATTACTTAGCTCCCTCACACTAACTTACCCTTAGCTCAGTGTGATTTACAACAATTTATAAGACAATGATTTATGTGAACTTCTGAACTTTGTTTCAGTTAGTTCAAATACAAACATATGAGATTTGAATGTTTGCTATGAGAAGGTTGTAAGCAGATTGAGAATTGGTTCACTTTTGAATACTTTTTTAAGATTTGACAACCTTCTCTAATGGTAGAAATCATCCTTTTATAGAGGGAGAGAATATTTCCATTGATATTTAGACCGTTGCTAGGAATACTACCATTGTCTTCCAATTTTGTTTCCGTGAACAATCCGTTAGAGTAGCTCGTCCAACTCTGATCCGCGCCATGCTGTATCAGGTTGATTTTGGGGGTCCACTTTGTGCTGCAGATACGTATCAGAATTGCAGGTTAGATTTGTTCTTGATTTTGCAACAACTTTTGTCTTGTAGTAAACTGAAGAACAGAGCGCGCAGTGGCATTAAATGTAAAGTCAGCTTTCTTGACTTTTAGCACTAAAAGACTAAGTTGGCCTTTTGCAATCCTCAGAAGGACTTTTTAACCTTCTGAGTCTTGAGTGATCTTTTGAGATATTTAATACCTCATTTGACTTTAATAGTTTCTGAGCATCCATGCTTCTACTGACGAAACCTTGTGCTTCTGAGGTGACTTCCTTCTGAACTTTGCTTCTGAACTCAGAACTTACAAAATTAAAACTATCTTCAGAATCCAAGAATCTCCCTCATTTTGTTAGTTATGAGTGAAGTCAAGCACAAGATGTACTTACTCCCTCATACTCCCTCAAAGTCTAATACTTAATTTCAGAGTTTAAGCTTTAAAATTATACAAGGAAGTTAGTTCAACGAAGAGTTGTACTTTTGGAGTGAAAGTAAAGACTTTTATTGATGATGAGTACAAGTTTTTACAATACAAGTATTTATAATGAATTATTTTACAAGGGTTTTTCTTTAAGAGCTAAGAATTCATCATTTTGAGTCTCCTCCTGCTGATCTATCTCTATGGCGCTGCTTGAAGGTTGATTGGAAGTTGTGAACACGGGATTTTGTACCAGCTCGCGCGTTCGATGATGACGGCTTTTACGGGATTTTATCCTTGAATCACACATTTTTCGAGTATCCTGACGTATCCGAATTGGAATCCTCCTCGTCTCTAATAAAATTATTTAATTTAATTTAGAAAATAATTAACTAAAAAAATTAAAAAAAATACCAAAAATAATAAATAAAATAAAATAATAAATAAAAATATAAAATATTAATAAAAAAATGAAGGAGATGTAATCCCGATAGCGGGCAGCCTCGCGCACACGCGAGGGAGCCATGCTGGCACGCGAGGCAACCTCGCGCGCATGCGAGGGAGCCTCGCGGGGCCTCCCCGAGAGGGTCTTAAGCGACCCTCACGGGGCCTGCCCGCGAGGGTCCTATGGAACCCTTGCGGGGCCTGCCCGCGAAGTACCTATGGAACCCTTGTGAGGCCTCCCCGCGAGGGTCCTAAGCGACCCTAGCGGGGCCTGCCCGCGAGGTTCCTAAGGAACCCTCACGGGGCTACCCGCGAGGGACCTATGATACCTTCGCAGGGACTCCGCGCGAGGGTCCTAAGGAACCCTCGCGGCGCGCACGCGAGGCAGCCTCGGGGATGAGCGAGCGAGCCTCGCGCGAGGTAAGATAGCCTCGCGAAGAGTTTCGTGAGGCCTCGCCAGGCCTTTTCTCCAGCGAGGCCCCTTGCCGGAAAAACTTTCCTTTTTTGTTCTTTCAGGATTTTCCTATAAATAGTAGGATCATTTTCGATAAACAGATTTTGAAATGATCAGATAAAAAATATAGCTTTAGAACGACCTTTGCTTCTAGGAATTAAAATAAACAATTTTTGGACTTTATACTACAACTTTTTTACCTAAACTCAAAGGACGAGGAGGATTTCTAAAGGACTGATCGGATTCTTCGACGTGGATTCGTTAAGTAAGGGTAAGCCTCTGAGTTCCTAGAACTGCACTCCCTGTGCTTTTAGTGTTTAATTACTTCTTCTGTTTCATCTGTGAACCTAGGATTTTAAATACTTTTATTTTATTTTAACTGTTGTAATTCTTCTTCATCTTTTTTTTTCTTTATTATAAGGAGATGTATGTTAGAACACCCCCACGAAGGGAATAAAACATTTTCCTGGATAACAGACCACTCTTTTTACCATGCGAGCAATTTCATTAATTAAAATGAGCAACCAATGTGCTAATAAAACGAACAGTTTTATTTAAATAAACAATATCGCGATTGATTTTTCTTAAAGCCACGTGGGCCTCACTAAATCCAAAATCGAACATACGTGTTATCCCCTGTGCTAACCTTTGTGGATGCAGGTAGATTAGGATTAGATATATGTTTAGGATTTTAATTTTCCTTCGGGTATCGCAATTTCTTTTTCTTTTTTGGAAAATGTAATTAATAGGTTAGCGGGTGGTTGCATCCCCTGAATTTTGAAGCCTTGTAATTTTACTTTTCGCACTTACTTACGGTTTTGTGGATGGTTTATTTTTCCGCTTTGTGAATGATTTATTACTTCGTAATACGTGAATCATGCATATAAACTCATAAACGATCTAAGTGAGAATATGTATAATTAAAAGAAAACGGTTTTCTGTAGATGTAATTTAATGTGATCCAATAGGAAATAAGCAACTTATCCCGGACTCGAATCTCTGTGTCTTGGAGGGCCGTCCCTTGGACGTTAAGCCTCACAGGACTCTAATTCCTGGAAAGAGCTAATCCAGGTGGCGACTCCACACTGAGAGACGGCGGATTCGGGTTCGAACCAATCTTAAACGTTTTCACCTTTTTTCTCTTTCAAACCTTTTTCCCAAGTTCCAGACCTTTGAAGCTGTACTTGTCTTTCTCCCTCCACTCAGCACCAATAAGCTGAGCTACTATCTTCTGCTCATCAAGTGCAAACCTTTGGATGACTTCATGAACAGCCTTTGCATTTTCTTGAAGAGGAGAGATAATCTGCTGAATCATCCTTGCAGCTTTACTGGGGACAGAGGGAAAGATGCTTTCAAGGATCACTTGGAGAGCCTTCTGATTCCAGATCCACTGAGTGTTGAGACCATTTGCCAGATGTTGCAAGAATGGAACGATCTCACTGTCATGTGAGCAGAAGGAGTGGAGAGATAAGCCACCAAGCTGAGTACTCAAACCATCAATGCTCTTCTGAAGGGCCTTTGAAGTGCTTGCATTCCTTGCCACCATGACGTCTCTAGCTCCATTTATGGTCTTGGTAAGGGTAGCAGCATACTTCTCTAGTAGTTCTTCTAACTCATCAACAGCCTCATTCTTCTGAGCAAAGGTGGTCTCAGTGATCTGCTTGTGAGCATCTTCAACAGCCTTGAAGATCTCAGACTTCAACTCCCTTTTTGAATCCGCAATAGCCTTGAGATTTTTAACCTTGGATTCATTCATATGCTTCAACATCTCAGCAAGACTATTTTGGATCTTCTCCTGCTACCACACGCAGAAGGTATTTTGAATCCTTAGTGCCTGGACATCATTTTTCAGTCCCATGGAGTATTCAGTTGATATGCGCTCAATGGCAGTCCCCAAAGTAGAGATTGCTTCTACTATCTGCCTCTGGAGTATCTCCTTCACCCCACTAACTTCATTATGGATTATCATCAAACCCTTCTCACCATCTTCCATTATCCCATTCAACTTTTCAAGCGCTTCTAGGATATCAACGTAATTACTGACCATTGTCTCCATGAGAGGCTGTAGATGTTCTATAAGTTCAGAGCGGATTTATGAAGGAAGGGGAATGGCATCAGCTCTTTCCATAATTATCTGTGCCTACTCAGAGATAAGGGCTACACTCTTGGCAAGCTGGAAATTAAAGGGGGCGAGTTTCCACTACTGAGTTATTGAGGCGAAGGGCCATAGTAAGGAGATCATCAAGAATCTTACCTATGTGATGAAGGGAGTTGACAAGAACAAAGATGCTAGGATTTTCTCCCTCAACAATGTCACCAATCATCCATCCTCTGCTGTCAAGAGACTCATCCTCATAGATCCTTTGTTCTTCAAGTTTGGGGATTAAAGTAAGGCAACTGTCAAGATCCACCAGACCCTTTGGAACAGAGGAGCGCTGCTGTTGCTGTTGCTGCTGCTGCTTAGTCTTGGATTTCCCCCATGATCTTAACATCATCATCCTCACTCACATCCTCCAGCAGAACTTCATCTCTCTTCTCATCTTCAACATTCTTATCATCCTCCTCCCTTATATCCTTTAGCCTTATATTGTGTTTGGCAAATACAGAGCGAGCCATGGTAACAAATTCATCAACAGGATCTGATGCTGATGACTGAAAACCCCATTTAACCACTACAGTCCCCTGAGCTATTCTTTCAATTTTAAAAATAAAAATGATATTCATAGAAATACAGAAATTTTCGATGGTAATAACATAAAAAACGGCAGTCCTGTTTTGGAGAAAAACAAATATTTGTGGAGAAAAAAAAAGAACCTAATTAAATTGAAATTTTTTCTTTGGCCCAATTTTCGGTTAGAGGATTTAGCTTGTATGAATTGCTATTGGTTCGATACTAATAATGGCAGTCGGTTCAGTCCCCTGAGCTGGTTCCTTCTGAAGAGCTGATAGGAATGGCTCTTCCTCTAGCACATTCTCTTTCAGTAGAAATTGCTTATCAGTCTCTTCCTCCTTGTCTTCATTCTTCTTCCCCTCAACTTCTTCCTTCTTCTCTTCAACTTGATCCTTCTTCTCTTCATTCTTATCTTCCTCCTTAGCAGCTTCAGCTTTCTTAGCCTCTGCCTCAATCTCCTTCGATATCTTTTGAGCGATAGATACTGCTACTTCAAGAGGATCTGTGTCAGTTATTGGATATCCTCCTGGAGTAGTCAGGAACATTTGTGGAGTCTCAAGATTGGTAGTGAAGAGAAGAGATGGATCAAATACAGACTTTTGTTGATCCAGAGAAGGAGATTGTGGCTTTTTCTCCAGCAGGAAGTTGGTAGGATTCGCCACTTTTGGAGGGACTGGACTTGTAGCCACTGGAAGAACCCCTATGGGTAAGTTAAAATCTACTCAGGTCCCTTCCAAAACCATTCCATCAACTTCCTCTGAGTCATCTTCCTCTGTCTCATAGGTGCTCTTCTCCTTCATCTTGCATGTGAACTCTTCTGGAGTAAGTATCTTCTTCCCTTCTAACAGAGCCCTCTTTTCTACCTCCATTGCTGCAATCCTTAAGTCTCCAACTATCCCTTTGTGAGGAGCATGAGTAAAGACCTTGATTATACTTTGGTGGTAGCCCTTTATCATGTCATCTCTTTGAGGATCATCCTTTGAGACGATGGTTTCGCCATAGGTTTTGGCTTTCTTCTTCTCCTTCTCCTTCTCCGCCTCTTCTCCCTTCTCTTCTACAAAATTAGACTCATCCTCACTTGGAATTGCCATGTTGGGATCAAATTCTCCCCTCTTCCTCTTAGTCAAGATGCTGATAGGTTGGTTGTCCTCTTCATCTTCTGAGCTGTTCTCCTCTAAGGGCCTTGGTACATATTGGAATTTATTCCTAGAGTATGTAATTCCCTGGGCCTTTTCCTTAGTCACTTCAGCAGGAGTTATTAATACTCCCTTAGTAGCAAGTGCCTTACTTCTGTTGATTCTGCTTCTTTTTGCCTTAGGGATTTCTTCCTGTTTCAGCATAGGTTCCCTTTGCCTCTTGGGGGAGACTTCCTCAACCCCTTTTACTCCTTCCCCCTTCTTAGTAACCCTCAACTCTTTCTCCCTTCTTTTCTTCATTATATCCTTCTTCAGGGCCTCCTCCCTATCCCATTTCATTCCATAATCTACCTTCTTGGCAAAGGTCTCCCTCACAATCTCACTACAAATCAAACCTTCTTCCTCTGAGTAATCTATATCACAAAATGCTAAAATTCTTCTAATTAATCCACCAAGAGTAAACTTATGGTGTAGCATATGTTGCATAATGATCACAGGCCAGTTGACCTTCTTCTTCTCCACCAGATGATACAGAATGCAGTGCTCATAGCTAGATACTGCATTTGTTGAGTTCATCTTCTGAAGTAGAAGCTGATCCATTATGAATTACCAGTTTCTAGGCTCCTGAGGCATATGAGTGCTTATCTTCTCGCCAAACCATCCTTCTGGCATATATGCCTTCCTATCAAAGCTGATGGAATCTTCACATCCTCATCTCAGAGCCAGACCTTCATCTTTCATATTCAACAGCTTTACCAGAAAAGCTAGAGTAATGGTGATCTCCTTCCCTTTAACTTCTATTTTGAGCTTTTCATAGCTCACGGTGCACCTTTTTAGATTATTGTAAAACTCAGAAACTATCTTGGGAAAGGTTGACTCCTTCAGTCTGATCCAAGTTCCAAGTTGATGAAATTCAATCGTTTCTTTGTAAGGAGTAGCTTGAAGGAAGGCATTATCTACTAGAAATCTCTGTGGGATTATGTTTGAGGGATTTGACCTGTATAGAACAGGTTCAAAGGTCTTTGGAGGGATTTTTATGTCTACTTTCTCTTTAGAACCAGCTTTTGACGATCTAGTTTTCTTGGGTGCCATCTTTGTGGGTAAGGTTTTGAGAATTAGGGTTCTTGAGAGAAGAGAGGATTTTTCAGAGGTTTTGCGATTTTGGTAAAGTATTTAGATGATGAACTATTTTTACTCTTTTATAGAGGAGGTTTCAGAAGGATAGAAAGGTAATTTACTGAAAAATAGTTGTAACAATTTCAATATTTACCGTCTAAGCTACTTAGGTAACTGTTAAGTATGTAACAGATGGAAGAATGTGAACAGTTTTAACTTAAAGATCTGGCTTAGAATTCGGGTTTTTAAATTTTGAAATATGAAGTAATTCCCAGGTTATATGTTCTGAGATATAGCATTGCGTTATCTTCAAAGGATGAACATTTCCTCTAGAATTAGTTACTCTTCTGAGTACTACCATCATCTTCTGAGCAATATTCACACTGGGTTACTCATGCCTATTTCTCTTCTGAGGAAGGCAAATTGTTCTTTGCTCAGAGGTTTGGTGAAGATGTTAGCTCTTTGGTCTTCTGTAGAGATGTATACTAGCTTCACATCCTTTTTGAGAATATGATCTCTCATGAAATGGTGTCTGATGTTGACATGCTTCATTCTACTATGCTAAACTGGATTCTTTGACAGATCAATTGCACTTTTATTATTGCAAAGGATCTCGATGCACTCTAACTTGACTCCATAGTCCTCGAGTTGCTGTTTGATCCATAGCGCTTGTGCTACACAGCTTCCCGCAACTATGTATTCCGCTTCTGTAGTGAATAGTACTACTGAGGT
This sequence comes from Euphorbia schlechtendalii, assembly GCA_949673415.1. NCBI lineage: Eukaryota > Viridiplantae > Streptophyta > Magnoliopsida > Malpighiales > Euphorbiaceae > Euphorbia > Euphorbia schlechtendalii. The sequence goes on along the minus strand of CATIWQ010164766.1, from coordinate 90 downwards.
TTGTTTCTTGCTATACCAGGAAACGATGCAATTTCCCAGAAAGTGACATCCTCCAGTAGTGCTCTTTCTTTCCAATTGATCTCTTCCATA